>UESW01003427.1:0-77368 GCA_900491605.1 Calamus simplicifolius
AATAGATCATCGTCGATCGGGATCATGGCTGGATCGATCGCAACCGTCGGATAGTCGATGATCGGATGGATCGCAACCGTCGATCGATCATCGCCGATCGGTTCATGGCTTGGATCGATTGTAACCGTCTAATCATTGCGATCGAATTGATCGCAACGGCCAATCGATCATCGCCAATCGGGATCATGGCTTGGATCGATCGCAATAGTTGGATCTTTGCCGATCGGATGGATCGCAACCGTCGGATCGATCATCGCCGATCGGGATCATAGCTTGGATCGATCGCAACCGTCGGATCGTCGCCGATCGAATGGATCGCAACCATCCGATCGATCATTACCGATCGAAATAATGGCTTGGATCGATCGTAAGCGCCGGATCATAGCCGATCAGATGGATCGCAATGGTCCATCGATCAACGTCGATCGGGATCATGGCTTGGATCGATTGCAACCGTCGGATTGACGCCGAGTCGATTGATCGCAATAATTTCATCGATCATCAACGATCAGGATCATGGCTTGGATCGATCGCAACCGTCGGATCTTCGCCGATGGATGAATCGCAACTGTCGGATCGATCATCGCCGATCGGGATCATGGCTTGGAATGATCGCAACCCGACGTTCATCGCCGATCGGATGGATCGCAACGGTCGGATCAATCATCGCCGATCGAGATCTTGTCTTGGATCGATTGCAACCATCGGATCGTCGCCGATCGGATGGATCGCAATGGTCCGATCGATCATCGCCGATCGGGATCATGGCTTTGATCGATCGCAACCATTGGATTGTTGTTGATCGGATGGATCGCACCGTCAGATCGATCATTTTCGATCAAAATATGGCTTGGATTGATTGCAACCGTCGGATCGTCGCTGATCGGATGAATCGCAACCATCGAATAGTCGCCGATCGGATGGATCACAACCATCTGATCGATCTTTGCCGATCGAGTTCATGGCTTGGATCGATCGCAACTGCCAGATCGTAGCCGATCGGATGGATCGTAATGGTCCAATCGATCATCGCCGATCGGGATAATGACTTGGATCAATTGCAACCGTCGGATCGACGCCGATCGGATTGATCGCAATAGTTTCGTCGATCATCGCGATCAGGATCATGGCTTGGATCGATCGCAACTGTCGGATCTTCACCGATCGGATAGATCGCAACCATAGAATCGATCATCGCCGATCGGTATCATGGCTTGGATCAATTGCAACCATCGGATCATTGCCGATCGGATGGATTGCAACCGTCGGATCGATCATCGCCGATCGGGATCATGGCTTGCATCGATCGCAACCATCGGATCGTCGCCAATCAGTTGGATCACAACCATCGGATCGATCATCGCCGATCGGGATTATGGCTTGGATCGATCACAACCGTTGGATCATCGCGGATCAGATGGATCACGACCGTCGGATCGATCATCGCCGATCGAGATTATGGCTTGGATCGATCGCAACGTTGGATCATCGCTGATCGGATGGATTGCAACCATCAGATTGATCATCGCTGATTGGGATCATGGCTTGGATCAATCGCAACCGTCGGATCGTCGCCGATCGGATTGATCGCAACGGTCGGATCGATCATCACCAATTGGGATCATTGCTTGGTCGATCGCAACCATGGGATCTTTGCTGATCGGATGGATCGCAACCGTCGGATCGATCATTTGCCGATCGAGATAATGGCTTGGATCGATTGCAACTATCAGATCGACGCCGATAGGATTGATCGCAATAGTTTCATCGATCATCGCCGATCAGGATCATGGCTTGGATCGATCGCAACCGTCGGATCTTCACCGATCGGATGGATCGCAACCATCGGATCGATCAGGATCATGGATTCGATCGATCGCAACCATCGGATCATCGCCAATCGGATGGATCGCGATCGTCGGATCGATCAACGCCGATCGGCAATCGTCGGATCGATCATCGACGATCGGGATCATGGCTTAGATTGATCACAACCATCGGATCGTCGCCATCGGATGTATTGCAACCGTCGGATCGATTATCACTGATCGGGATCACAGCTTGGATCGATCGCAACCGTCGGATCGTCGCCGATCGGAATGATCGCGCCGATCGGATTGATCGCAACGGTTTGATCGATCATTGCCGATGTGATCATTGCTTGGATCGATTGTAACCATCGGATCTTCGCCAATCGAATGGATCGCAACTGTCGGATCTATCATCCCCGATCAAAATCATGGCTTGGATCGATCACAACCGTGGGATCGTCGCCATTTGGATGGATTGCAACCGTCGGATAGATCATCGCCGATCGGGATCATGATTTGGATCGATCGCAACCGTCGGATCGTCGCTGATCGGATGGATCGCAACCGTCGGATTGATCATCGCCGATCGGGTTCATGGCTTGTATCGATCGCAACCGTCGAATCATCGCCGATCGAATTGATCGCAACGTCCAATCGATCATCGCCGATTGGGATCATGGCTTGGATCGATCGCAACAGTCGGATCTTCACCGATTGGATGGATCCCAACTGTCGGATCGATCATCACCGATCGGGATCATGGCTTGGATCGATCGTAACCGTCGGATCGTCACTGATCGGATGGATCGCAACCGTCCGATCGATCATTGCCAATCGAGATCTCATGCTTGGATCTATCGCAACCGCCGGATCGTAGCTGATCGGATGGATCGCAACGGTCCGATCGATCGCGCCGATTGGATCATGGCTTGGATTGATTGCAACCGTCGGATCGACATCGATCGGATTGATCGCAATAGTTTGTTGATCATCGCCGATCAGGATCATTGCTTGGATCGATCGCAACCATCGAATCTTCACCAATCGGATGGATCGCAACCATAGGATCGATCATCGCCGATCGGGATCATGGCTTGGATCGATCGCAACCGTCAGATCGTCATCGATGGATGGATCGCAACCGTCGGATCGATCATCGCCGATCGGGATCATGGCTTGATTGATCGCAACCATCGGATTGTCGCCGATCGGTTGGATCACAACCTTCGGATCGATCATCGTTGATCGGGATCATGGCTTGGATCGATCACAACCTTTGATCGTCGCAGAATCTGATGGATCGCAACCGTCGGATCGATCATCGCCGATTGAGATCATGGCTTGGATCGATTGCAACTGTTAGATCGACACCGATAGGATTGATCGCAACAGTTTCATCGATCATCGCCGATCAGGATCATGGCTTGGATCGATCGCAACCGTTGGATCTTTGCCGATCGGATGGGTCGCAACCATCGGATCGTCGTCGATCGGATGGATCGCAACCGTCGGATCGATCAGGATCATGCTTCGATCGATCGTAACCATCAGATCGTCACCGATCGGATGGATCACAATGGTTCGATCGATCATCGCCCATCGGGATTATAGCTTGGATCGATCGCAACCGTTGGATCGTCGTCGATCGGATGGATCACACTGTCGGATCGATCATTGCCGATCGGATGGATTGCAACAGCCCGATCGATCATCACAGATCGAGATCATGTCATGGATCGATCACAACCGTCGATCATCGTCGATCGGATGATCGCAACCATCGGATCAATCATCGACGATTGGGATCATGGCTTGGATTGATCACAACCATCGGATCATCGCCGATCGGATGTATTGCAACCATCGGATCGATTATCGCTGATCGGATCACAGCTTGGATCGATCGCAACCGTTGGATCTTCGCCGATCGGATTGATCGCAACGATCTGATCGATCATTGCCGATGTGATCATTGCTTGAATCGATCGCAACCATCGGATCTTCGCCAATCGAATGGATCGCAACCGTCGAATCGATCATCGCTAATCGGAATCATGGCTTGGATCGATCACAACCGTGGGATCGTCGCCGTTTGGATGGATTGCAACCGTCGGATAGATCATCGCCGATCTGGATGGCTTGGATCGATCACAACCGTCGGATCATCGCTGATCGGATGGATCACAACCGTCGGATCGATCATCGCCGATCGGGTTCATGGCTTGTATCGATCGCAACCGTCGAATCATCGCCAATCGAATTGATCGCAACGTTTCAATCGATCATCGCCGATTGGGATCATGGCTTGGATCGATCGCAACAGTCGGATCTTCATCGATTGGATGGATCCCAACCGTCGGATCGATCATCGCCGATCGGGATCATGGCTTGGATCGATCGCAACCGTCAGATCATCGCCGATTGGGTCATGGCTTGGATCGATCGCAACCGTCCATTCATGGCCGATCGGATGGATCATAATAGTCAGATCGATCATCGCCGATCGAGATCATGGCTTGGATCGATCGCAACCATCGGATCGTTGCCGATCGGATGGATCGCAACGGTCCTATCGATCATCGCCGATCGGGATCATGGCTTGGATCGATCGCAATAGTCGGGTCATCGTCGATCGGATGGATCGCAATGGTCCGATCGATTATCGCCGATTGGGATCTTGGCTTGGGTCGATTACAACCGTCGGATCGATGTCGATCGGATTGATCGCAATAGTTTCATCGATCATCGCCGATCAAGATCATGGCTTGCATCGATTTCATCCGTTGGATCTTCACCGATCGGATGGATCGTAACCGTCGGATCGATCATCACCGATCGGGATCATGGCTTGGATCGATCGCAATCGTCGGATCATCGCCGATCGGATTGATCGCAACCGTCGGATAGATCATCACCGATCATGATCATGGCTTGGATCGATCGCAATCGTCGGATCGTCGCCGATCGGATGGATCGCAATAGTCGGATCGATATCAACGATCGGGATCATGGCTTGGATCGATCACAACCGTCGGATCATCGCCGATCGGATGGGTTGCAACCGTCGGATCGATCATCGCCGATCGAGACCATGGCTTGGAATGATCACAACCATCGGTTCATCGCCGAACGAATGGATTGCAACAGTCGGATCGATCATCGCAGATCGAGATCATGTCTTGAATCGATCGCAACCATTGCATCGTCGCCGATCGGATGGATTGCAACGGTCTGATCGATCATCGCCGATCGGGATCATGACTTTGATCGATCGCAACCGTTGGATCGTCATCGATCGGATGGATCGCAACCGTCGGAACGATCATCGCCGATCGAGATCATGGCTTGGATCGATCATAACCGTCGGATCATCGCTGATCGGAAGTAATGCAACCATTGGATCGATTATCGCCGATCGAGATCATGGCTTGGATCGATAGCAACCATCGGATCGTCGCCAATCGGATGGATCGCAACCGTCCGATCGATCATTGCCGATCGAGATCATGGCTTGGATCAATTGCAACCGCCGAATCATAGCCGATCGGATGGATCGCAACGGTCCGATCGATCATCACCGATCGAGATCATGGCTTGGATCGATTGCAACCGTCGGATCAACGCCGATCGGATTGATCGCAATAGTTTCGTCGATCATCGCCGATCGGGACCATGGCTTGGAATGATCGCAACCATCGGATCCTCGCCGATCGGATGGATCACAACCAAACGATCGATCATCGCCGATCGGGATCATGGCTTGGATCGATCGCAACCGTCAGATGGATCACAACCGTCGGATCGATCATCGCCGATCGGGATCATGGCTTTGATCGATCGCAACCGTTGGATTATCGCCGATCAGTTGGATCATAACCGCAACCGTTGGATTATCGCCGATCAGTTGGATCATAACCATCGGATCAATCATCGCCGATCGGGATCAGGGCTTGGATCAATCACAACCGTCTGATCATTGCAGATCGGATGGATCGCGACCGTCGGATCGATCATCGCCGATCGGGATCATGGCTTGGATCGATCGCAGCCATCATATCGTCGCCGATCGGATGGATCGCAATGGTCGGATCGATCTTGCCGATTGGGATCATGGCTTGGATCGATCTCGCAACCGTCGGATCGTCGCCGATCGGATGGATCGCAACCGTCGGATCGATGATCGCCGATCATGATCATGGCTTGGATCGATTGCAACCATTGGATCATCGCCGATTGGATGGATCGCAACCGTCCGATCGATCATTGCCATCGGGATCATGGCTTGGATTGATTGCAATAGTCGGATCTCACCGTCGGATGGATCGCAACCGTCGGATCGATCATAGCCGATCGGGATCATGACTTAGATCGATCGCAACCATCGGATCATCACCGATCGGATGGATCGCAACCATTGGGTCGATCATCGCCGATTGGGATCATAGCTTGGATCGATCACAACCATCGGATCATCGCCGATCGATGGATTGCAACCGTCGGATCGATCATCGCAGATCGGGATCATGGCTTGCATCGATCGCAATCGTCAGATGATCGCTGATCGGATGGATCGCAATTATCGGATCGATCATCGCCGATCGGGATCATGGCTTGAATCGATTGCAACCGTCGGATCGTCGCCGATCGGATGGATTGCAACCGTCGGATCGATCATCGCAGATCGGGATCATGGCTTGCATCGATCGCAATCGTCAGATGATCGCTGATCGGATGGATCGCAATTATCGGATCGATCATTGCCGATCGGGATCATGGCTTGAATCGATTGCAACCGTCGGATCGTCGCTGATCGGATTGATCGCAATGGTTCGATTGATCATCGCCAATCGGGATCATGCTTGGATCGATCGCAACCGTTGGATCGTCGCTGATCGGATGGATCGCAACTATCGAATCGATCATCGCCGATCGGGATCATGGCTTGGATCGATCACAACCATCGGATCGTCGCGGATCGGATGGATCGCAACCATCGGATCATCGCCGATCGTATGGATCATAACCGTCCGATCGATCATTGCCTATCAGGATCATGGCTCGGATCGATCGCAACCGTTGGATCATCGCCGATCGGATGGATCGCAACTATTGGATCGATCATCGCTGATTGGGATCATGGCTTGGATCGATCGCAACCATCGGATCGTCGCCAATCGGATGGATTGCAATCGTCGGATCGATCTTGCCGATCGGGATCATAGCTTGGATCGATCGCATCTGTCGAATCGTCGCCAATCGAATGGATCGCAACCATCGGATCGATGATCACCAATCGTGATCATGGTTTGGATCGATCACAACCGTTGGATCGTCACCGATCGGATGGATCACAACTATCAGATCGATTATTGCCGATCGGGATCATGGCTTGGATCGATCGATCCATCGGATCATCGCCGATCGGATGGATCGCAACGGTCGGATCGATCTTGCCGATCGGGATCATGGCTTGGATCGATCGCAACTGTCGGATCATCGCCGATCGGATGGATCGCCACCGTCGGATCGATGATCGCCGATTGTGATCATGGCTTGGATCGATCGCAACCATCGGATCATCGCCGATTGGATGGATCGCAATCATCCGATCGATCATTGCCGATTGGGATCATGGCTTGGATCGATTGCAACCGTCAGATCGTCGTCGATCGGATGGATCGCAACGGTCGGATCGATCATCGCCGATTGGGATTATGGCTTGGATCGATCGCAACCGTTGGATCGTCGCCGATCGGCAATCGTCGGATCGATCATCAACGATCGGGATCATGGCTTAGATTGATCACAACCATCGGATCGTCGCCAATCGGATGTATTGCAACCGTCGGATCGATTATCACTGATCGGGATCACAGCTTGGATCGATCGCAACCGTCGGATCATCGCGGATCGGAATGATCGCGCCGATCGGATTGATCGCAACGGTTTGATTGATCATTGCCGATTGTGATCATTGCTTGGATCGATTGTAACCATCGGATCTTCGCCAATCGAATGGATCGCAACCGTCGGATCTATCATCCCCGATCAAAATCATGGCTTGGATCGATCACAACCGTGGGATCGTCGCCATTTGGATGGATTGCAACCGTCGGATAGATCATCGCCGATCGGGATCATGGTTTGGATCGATCGCAACCGTCGGATCGTCGCTGATCGGATGGATCGCAACCGTCGGATTGATCATCGCCGATCGGGTTCATGGCTTGTATCGATCGCAACCGTCGAATCATCGCCGATCGAATTGATCGCAACGTCCAATCGATCATCGCCGATTGGGATCATGGCTTGGATCGATCGCAACAGTCGGATCTTCACCGATTGGATGGATCCCACTGTCGGATCGATCATCACCGATCGGGATCATGGCTTGGATCGATCGCAACCGTCGGATCGTCGCTGATCGGATGGATCGCAACCGTCCGATCGATCATTGCCGATCGAGATCTCATGGCTTGGATCTATCGCAACCGCCGGATCGTAGCTGATCGGATGGATCGCAACGGTCCGATCGATCGTCGCTGATTGAGATCATGGCTTGGATTGATTGCAACCGTCGGATCGACATCGATCGGATTGATCGCAATAGTTTTGTTGATCATCGCCGATCAGGATCATTGCTTGGATCGATCGCAACCATCGAATCTTCACCAATCGGATGGATCGCAACCATAGGATCGATCATCGCCGATCGGGATCATGGCTTGGATCGATCGCAACCATCAGATCGTCATCGATCGGATGGATCGCAACCGTCGGATCGATCATCGCCGATCGGGATCATGGCTTGGATTGATCGCAACCATCGGATTGTCGCCGATCGGTTGGATCACAACCTTCGGATCGATCATCGTTGATCGGATTATGGCTTGGATCGATCACAACCTTTTGATCGTCGCGGAATCTGATGGATCGCAACCGTCGGATCGATCATCGCCGATTGAGATCATGGCTTGGATCGATTGCAACTGTTAGATCGACACCGATAGGATTGATTGCAACATTTTCATCGATCATCGCTGATCAGGATCATGGCTTGGATCGATCGCAACCGTCGGATCATCGCCGATCGGATGGGTCGCAACCGTCGGATCGTCGCCGATCGGATGGATCGCAACCGTCGGATCGATCAGGATCATGCTTCGATCGATCGTAACCATCAGATCGTCACCGATCGGATGGATCACAATGGTTCGATCGATCATCGCCCATCGGGATTATAGCTTGGATCGATCGCAACCGTTGGATCATCGTCGATCGGATGGATCACAACTGTCGGATCGATCATTGCCGATCGGATGGATTGCAACAGCCCGATCGATCATCACAGATCGAGATCATGTCATGGATCGATCACAACCGTCGGATCATCGTCGATCGGATGGATCGCAACCATCGGATCAATCATCGACGATTGGGATCATGGCTTGGATCGATCACAACCATCGGATCATCGCCGATCGGATGTATTGCAACCATCGGATCGATTATCGCTGATCGGGATCACAGCTTGGATCGATCGCAACCGTTGGATCTTCGCCGATTGGATTGATCGCAACGGTCTGATCGATCATTGCCGATTGTGATCATTGCTTGAATCGATCGCAACCATCGGATCTTCGCCAATCGAATGGATCGCAACCGTCGAATCGATCATCGCTAATCGGAATCATGGCTTGGATCGATCACAACTGTGGGATCGTCGCCGTTTGGATGGATTGCAACCGTCGGATAGATCATCGCCGATCTGGATGGCTTGGATCGATCACAACCATCGGATCATCACTGATCGGATGGATCGCAACCGTCGGATCGATCATCGCCGATCGGGTTCATGGCTTGTATCGATCGCAACCGTCGAATCATCGCCAATCAAATTGATCGCAACGTTTCAATCGATCATCGCCGATTGGATCATGGCTTGGATCGATCGCAACAGTCGGATCTTCATCGATTGGATGGATCCCAACCGTCGGATCGATCATCGCCGATCGGGATCATGGCTTGGATCGATTGCAACCGTCAGATCATCGCCGATCGGATGGATCGCAACCGTCCGATCGATCATTGCCGATCAAGATCATGGCTTGGATCTATCGCAACCGCTGGATCGTAGCCGATCGGATGGATCACAACGGTCCGATCGATCATTGTCGATCGAGATCATGGCTTGGATCGATTGCAACCGTCAGATCGACGCCGATCGGATTGATCGCAATAGTTTCGTCGATCATCGCCGATCAAGATCATGGCTTGGATCGATCGCAACTGTCGGATCTTCGCCAATCGGATGGATCGAAACCATAGGATCGATCATCGCCGATCGGGATCATGGCTTGGATCGATCGCAACCGTCAGATCGTCATCGATCGGATGGATCACAACCATCGGATCGATCATTGTCGATCGAGATCATGGCTTGGATTGATCGCAACCGTTGGATTGTCGCCGATCGGTTGGATCGCAACCTTCGGATCGATCATCGCTGATCGGGATCATGGCTTGGATCGATCACAACCGTCTGATCATCGTGGAATCTGATGGATCGCAACCGTCGGATCGATCATCGCCGATCAAGATCATGGCTTAGATCGATTGCAACTGTCAGATCGACGCCGATAGGATTGATCGCAACAGTTTCATCGATCATCGCCGATCAGGATCATGGCTTGGATCGATCGCAATCGTCGGATCTTTGCCGATCGGATGGGTCGCAACCGTCGTTTCGTCGCCGATCGGATGGATCGCAACCGTCGGATCGATCAGGATCATGGCTTCGATCGACCGTAACCATCGGATCATCGCAATTGTCTAGATGGGATCTGATTTGGGTTTAACTTGAGCTTGGTTCAACCCAGTGTTGAAAAATATCTCTAAGTAACTCTCTATATTGTACTTGATTCGAATTTGGTCTAATTTGATCTAACTTTGATCTATCAATATTGAAGGAATGCTCGAGATTGTACTTAATTGAGGTTTGATCTAAGTTTGATCCAGCACAATCTTGAAACGATGCTCCACGTTGGACTTGACTCATGTTTGATTTAAGTTTGATCTAATTTCAATCTTGGAGCAACGCTCCTTATGAGATTTTATTTCGGTCCGATCTTAGTTTGATCTAACCCAAACTTGTGCCAATGCCCGAGATTCGACTTGATTCAGAATTGACATTGGTTTGATCTAACCCAATTTTTAAACAAATGCAGCATATTGAACTAAATTCAAGTTTGATCTTCGTTTCATTCAAACTAATCTTGTGGAGCATTGCTCTAGATTGGACTTGATTCAGGTTCGATCAAATGAAAAGAGATCAAAGTTTGATCTAGGCCAATCATATTATAATGTTTTAGATTGAAGTTGATTCGGGCTTGATCTTATTTGATCTGAACTAATCATGGAGTAACACTCTAATCTAAATTGATATCGAAGCAATGCTTCATATTATACTTAATTTGGGCTCCATCTTGGTTTGAACTAACCCGATCTTGAAGCAGCACTCTATCTAAAAAGGACTTGATTTAGGTTTGTTGTTTTATCGAACCCGATTTTATTAGGGCAACGCTTTAGATTTGATCTGATTTGGGTTTATTCTAAGTTTGATCAAACCCAATCTTAGTGCAATGCTCTCGATTAAACTTGATTTGGGTATTATCTTTAACTTCATCGAGCCTAATCTTAGAGCAACTCTCAAAATTAGACTTGATTAGTGTTTGATCTAACCTGATCATGATGCAGCATCACTCCATATTGAACTTGATTCATCTTAGAGCTAAGATTGATCCAATCCGACCTTAGAGAAATGCTCCATATCGAACTTTATTTTGGGTTGACCTAAGTTCGATCCGACCCTATCTTGGAACAATGCATTAAATTGCATTTGATTCATATTTGATTTGTTTTTTTTTTTTTTGAAAGGTAAAGTATGAATGTATTAAAGTGGGAGAAATCACCACCAATCACCTTTTTTTTTTTTTGAAAGAAAAAAAAAAAAAGGTGATTTCTCCCGCTTTGGTGGTGATTTCTCCCACTTAATACAATTCATACTTTACCTTTCAAAAAAAAAAAAAAAAAAAACAAATATGAATCAAATGCAATTTAATGCATTGTTCCAAGATAGGGTCGGATCGAACTTAGGGTCGGGAGAAATCACCACCAAAGCGGGAGACCAAGTAATACAAAAGGAGAGCCACCACAGTGGAGGTAAGCGTAGCTAACAAGCAAGCAGCTACATAGGACCATACACAAGGACCATACACAATATGAATATGATGATTCATATTTGATTTGAGTTTGAACCAAATCAATCTTGGAGGAATGCATCATATTTCACTTAATTCGAGATTGATATAAGTTTGATCCAATATGATCTTTGAGGAATGCTCTGCATTGGACTTGATTTGTGTTTGATCTTGGTTTGATCAAGCTCAACCTAAGATCAAGGCTCCATATTGAACTTAATTTCGATTTGATCAAAGTTTAGTTGAACCCGATCTTAGAGCAATGTTACATATTTGATTTATTCCAGGTCTGATTTAAGTTTAATCCACCCTGATCTTAGAGCAATGCTTTAAATTGAACTTGATTGGGGTTTGATCAAAGTTTGATTGAGTTCGATATAACAATAATAGAATCCAGATTGGACTTGATTTGGGTTTGATATAAGTTTGATCCAACTCGATACTCGAGCAACGCTCTCGATTTGACTTGATTTGGGTTTGATCCAACCTTTTCTTAGAGCAATGCTGCAAATTAGATTTGATTCATGTGGATCTAATTTGTTCTAACCTGATCTTGTTGCAATGCTTTATTTTGAAATTTGATCTAAGTTTGGCTTGACCCGATCTTGGAGCATCACTTCCAATTGGACTTGACTCAGAAGGTTTAATCTAAGTTTGATCCAATTCGAACTTAGAGCAACATTCCAAATTCAAATTGATTTAGCCTTGATTTGGCTCGATCTTGTAGCAACGCTTCAGATTGAACTTCAATTAGCTTGATGTAGGTTAGATCTAATCCAATCATGGAGTAATGCCTTGATTGAACTTGATTTTAATTTTTGATTTCACCCAATCTTGGTGTAACGCTCGAGAATGAACTTTATCTGCGTCTGAACTTAGCTCCATCTAACCCGATCTTAGAATAATGCTCTATATTTAACTTTATTAAGGATTGATCTTAATTTTATCCAACCCGATATTATATAAGTGCTCTAGATTGAACTTGATTTGTGTTTGATTTAATTTGATTTAACCATATCTTGATTCAACACTCTAAATTGAAGTTGATTCATGTTTGGTGTAAATTTTATCCGACCCAATCTCGGAGCAATTGTCTAGATGGGATCTGATTTGGGTTTAACTTGAACTTTGGTTCAACCCAGTGTTGAAAAATATCACTAAGTAACCCTCTAGATTGTACTTGATTCGAGTTTGGTCTAATTTGATCTAACTTTGATCTATCAATATTGGAGGAATGCTCGAGATTGTACTTAATTGAGGTTTGATCTAAGTTTGATCCAACACAATCTTGAAACGATGCTCCACGTTGGACTTGACATGTTTGATTTAAGTTTGATCTAATTTCAATCTTGGAGCAACGCTCCGTATGAGATTTTATTTGGGTCCGATCTTAGTTTGATCTAAACCGAACTTGTGCCAATGCCCCGAGATTCGACTTGATTCAGAATTGACATTGGTTTGATCTAACCCAATTTTTAAACAAATGCAGCATATTGAACTAAATTCAAGTTTGATCTTCATTTCATTCAAACTAATCTTGTGGAGCATTGCTCTAGATTGGACTTGATTCAGGTTCGATCAAATGAAAAGAGATCAAAGTTTGATGTAGGCCGATCATATTATAATGTTTTAGATTGAAATTGATTCGGGCTTGATCTTATTTGATCTGAACTAATCATGGAGTAACACTCTAAATTGAACTCGAGCCTAACTTGCTTGATCTTTGAACGATGCTCCTAATTTAACTTGATTCAGGTTCGATCAGAGTTTGATCTAAATTGATATCAAAGCAATGCTTCATATTATACTTAATTTAGGCTCCATCTTGGTTTGAACTAACCCGATCTTGAAGCAGCACTCTAAAAAAAGACTTGATTTAGGTTTGTTGTTTTATCGAACCCGATTTTAGGGCAACGCTTTTGATTTGATTTGATTTGGGTTTATTCTAAGTTTGATCAAACCCAATTTTTTTTTTTTTTTTGAAAGGTAAAAGTGTGAGTTGACAGATTAGCTTCTCAAAAGGGAAGGGGGAAGATGCCATCTTCCTAACACATGGAGATTTGCAGCATTTCTGGGAAATTAGCACCATCCAACTTCATCCTAACCGAATCCATAATCTTAGTAATAATCCCTCTTTCATTATGGGGCTTGCGCCCGTGCTTGCGTGAGTTCCTTTCATTCCATATGAAGTATATTGTAGCTCCCAATGCAAGTTTGCTAACAATGGAGAGAAGAGAGGACCCATTGAGATTGCTGCTAAGCCACGGCCTCAAACTCTCCCATGAGAATGGAAAGTGCGTTAAATTACATTTACTAGCAATTGTAGACCAAACCCGAAAAGAGAAAGGGCAATTAAAGAACAGGTGACTATGGTCCTCCCTTGGATCTTGACATAAGTAGCATGTCATGTGTTGGATAATTCCGAAAGAGAGAAGACGATCTTGAGTAGAAAGCCTACCTCTTAATGCTATAAGATGAAAGAATGCCTTGGAACATGATGTTTAAACCATACCAAATGAGCCCAATCAACACGCTGGGAAGAGGACCGAAGTTTGTTCCATGCTCTTTTGATTGTGAAATCCCTTGATCCATCCCAGACCACCATATCATGTTGGGAGCAGTCGGGCAATGGAAGGGAACAGGATTCATCTTTCAACCTGATCAGCTCATTTGAATTTGCTACAGGCCAACTCCAATTGCCAGAAGAAATAATGGCACTAACCTTTGCTTCTTTTGTAAGACCCGAGTCAGAAATGACTCTAGCTTGAGAAGAAGAGCATATGGGGCCTTGAGGTCTCCATGAATCAAACCAAAGGGAGGTGTTTTCTCCATTCCCCACTTTCACTGAAATAAAATCCTTCACTCTATCCCGAATCTTGAAGATCTTCCTCCAAGTTCAAGAACAATTCCAAGGGACTTTCGCCACCCAAAAGTGTTCCTTGTGAAGCAAATTCTTCTTAACCCAGGCAGCCCATAAGGAATTAGCGCATGGTTGACATAATAACCAAATATAGCGAGTCATTGAGGCAGCATTCCAATCCCTAACCTTCTTAACTCCCAGACCTCCTTCTTCTTTAGGTGTAGAAATGTCAGCCCATGCAACTTTTGCGCCATGCCTTTATTATCAAACCCAATCTTAGTGCAATGCTCTCGATTAAACTTGATTTAGGTATTATCTTTAACTTCATTGAGCCTAATCTTAGAGCATCACTCAAAATTAGACTTGGAGGAAAATCCTCAAGATGCGGGGAAGAGTGAAGAGTTTCATCTCTGTTGACGTGGGGAATGGCGATAATTCCTCCCTATGGTTTGACTCTTGGAGACCCCAGGGTCCTATATGTTCCTCTCCCCACGCTAGAGTTATTACTGACTCGGGTCTTTCCATTGATGCAAAGGTTAGTGCTATTATCTCTTCTGGAACCTGGAGGTGGCCTGCTGCAAATTCTATTGATTTGGTCACTCTGAAAGACGAATCCTGTTCACTTCCTCCTCCTGATTGCAGTCGTCAGGATAAGATTTTATGGGATGGGTCTCCCGGATTCTCTATAAAAAGAGTTTGGAATTCTCTCCGGACTCCTTCCCAGCGGGTCTACTGGGCTCATTTGGTTTGGTTTAAGCTTCATGTTCCTAGGCACTCCTTCATCTTATGGTTAGCTATTAAAGGTAGACTCTCTACTCAGGATCGTCTGCTATCTTTTGGCATTCTCGGTCACATGACTTGCTCCCTATGTCAAGGTCATTCTGAGGACCATGGTCATCTGTTTTTTAGCTGCCCCTTTTCTGCTCGGGTTTGGCAGTCCATTGCGTCTATATGTGGTCTAGCGCACTATCCTTCTACTTGGGAGAGACTGAAGCCGTGGATTAGTAGGAAACTCAAAGGGTCTTCTCTCCTATCCTGTGTCAGCAGACTTGCCTTTGGAGCTACTGTGTATTTCATTTGGAATGAAAGGAACTATCGCATGCATGGGCGACCTCCTCTCACCGAAAAAGGTATTGTTATAAAGATTATGGATTCGGTCAGGCTAAAGCTGGAAGGTGCAAAGTTCCCCAGGAATACTGCAAATTTCCAATTGATGGATAGGTGGCAGTTATCCCCTTCTCTCCTGTGCTGATCTCTTTTCGGTGCTCTTCTACTGAGTTATTTTGTTAGGTTCTGGATGTAATCCGGGCTGATTTACTTTTGAGGTCTTTACCTCTTGCTGGATGTATTCCTTTGGTTTTCTTTTGAGGTCTGACTTTCTTTTGAGGTCTACCTCTCTTCGGGTTTTGTCCCGATCTTATGTACCAATTATAGCTAATCAATACAATTCACCCCATTTAACTTTCAAAAAAAAAAAAAAAAAAAAAAAAAACATATTGCATCTTAGAGCTAAGATTGATCCAACCCGACCTTAGAGAAATGCTCCGTATCGAACTTTATTTTGGGTTTGACTTAAGTTCGATCCGACCCTATCTTGGAACAATGCATTAAATTGCATTTGATTCATATTTGATTTGAGTTTGAACCAAATCAATCTTGGAGGAATGCAGCATATTTCACTTAATTTGAGATTGATATAAGTTTGATCCAATACGATCTTTGAGGAATGCTCTACATCGGACTTGATTTGTGCCTGATCTTGGTTTGATCAAGCTCAACCTAAGATCAAGGCTCCATATTGAACTTAATTCTGATTTGATCAAAGTTTAGTTGAACCCGATCTTAGAGCAATGTTACATATTTGATTTGTTCTAGGTCGGATTTAAGTTTAATCCACCCTGATCTTAGAGCAATGCTTTAAATTGAACTTGATTGGGGTTTGATCAAAGGTTGATTGAGTTCGATATAACTTTTTTTTTTTTTTTTTGAAAAGTGAAATATGAAATTTATAAGTAAAGGAGAGTTAAGTACAAGAAAAGGGGCATACCCCGGATAAGACAAGTAAGAACAGTAGAAACCTAAAACAACAGGTAAAGACATCTCACACGAGATGAAAGCACAATCGTGATGGAGTCACGGTAGAAATCATAAACAAAGGGCATCAGCTCGAGATTGAGGAAGGGAGTTGCCATTTTTCAATCAATCTTTGATGACCCTCCTTCCTGGGAAAATTAGCACCATCCAAGATTGGACTTGATTTGGGTTTGATATAAGTTTGATCTAACTCGATCCTCGAGCAACGCTCTCGATTTGACTTGGTTTGGGTTTGATCCAACCTTTTCTTAGAGCAATGCTACAAATTAGATTTTATTCATGTGGATCTAATTTGATCTAACCTGGTCTTATTGCAATGCTTTAGATTGGACTTATTTTGAAATTTGATCTAAGTTTGGCTCGACCCAATCTTGGAGCATCACTTCCAATTGGATTTGACTCAGAAGGTTTGATTTAAGTTTGATCCAATCCGAACTTGGAGCAACATTCCAAATTCAAATTGATTTAGCCTTGATTTGGCCCGATCTTGTAGCAACGCTCCAGATTGAACTTCAATTAGGTTAGATCTAATCCAATCATGGAGTAATGCTTCGATTGAACTTGATTTTAGTTTGATTTCACCCAATCTTGGTGTAACGCTCGAGAATGAACTTTATTTGGGTCTGAACTTAGCTCCATCTAACCCAATCTTAGAATAATGCTCTATATTTAACTTTATTTAGGATTGATCTTAATTTTATCCAACCCGATATTATATAAGTGCTCTAGATTGAACTTGATTTGTGTTTGATTTAATTTGATTTAACCATATCTTGATTCAACACTCTAAATTGAAGTTGATTCATGTTTGATGTAAATTTTATCCGACCCAATCTCGGAGCAATTGTCTAGATGGGATCTGATTTGGGTTTAACTTGAACTTGGTTCAACCTAGTGTTGAAAAATATCTCTAAGTAACTCTCTAGATTGTACTTGATTAGAATTTGGTCTAATTTGATCTAACTTTGATCTATCAATATTGGAGGAATTTGCTCGAGATTGTACTTAATTGAGGTTTGATCTAAGTTTGATCCAACACAATCTTGAAACGATGCTCCACGTTGGACTTGACTCATGTTTGATTTAAGTTTGATCTAATTTCAATCTTGGAACAACGCTCCGTATGAGATTTTATTTGGGTCCGATCTTAGAAATCTAACCCGAACTTGTGCCAATGCCCAAGATTCGACTTGATTCAGAATTGACGTTGGTTTGATCTAACCCAATTTTTAAACAAATGCAGCATATTGAACTAAATTCAAGTTTGATCTTCGTTTCATTCAAACTAATCTTGTGGAGGAATGCGGAGCCTATTCTCTCTCTAAGATGTGAGAGCTTCTCTCTCTACGATTCTGTTCTCCCGGGATTTTCGTTTGTTGATTTCTGGATCTCATGGCTTCCAGATCCGATCTTCGTTCTTCTGTTCCACGTTGCTCTATTCCGGCGAGCTCAAAGGATGGTATATGTTGGGATGAGGATTCTACGGCATCTCCATCTCTTCCTATTCTTTCCTCCTGTAGCTCTGACTTGCAGCCCGCGAGGGATGTTTCTGGTCCTCCTAGCTCTAGTTCTTGTTTGGCGTCTTCGGTGATTCCTCTGGGACTTGCTGACTGTTCGTCGACGGTGACTTCCTCTGCTCCTTGCTTCCCTAATGCTCCGTCCTTGTCTTCTTCGACCGATGCGCTCCCTGCTTCCGGTATTGGCGCGTCGGGCTCAGCGGCTGTTCTCTTATCCCCTGTCAAGGGTAAGTTCTCTGCTTCCCCGGCTTTGGTTTCCTCTGTTCAGCCGAAGGATCGCTTCCCTTCGCCATTGCATTCTCAGACGATCTCTCCTGGCGTTTACCCGGTCCTTAGCTCTAGCTCCGGATTACCCACTGGGTCGTCAATTTCAACGGTTGCTGATGCCGGTTTACCCGTGGTCCTTCCTGTTTCCGATTCGGCCCTGCTGCCGATTCCTGCATCCGTTTCGGCCCTGCTGCCGACTTCTTCCAAATTCAAAATTTCGGAACTTAATTTCCCGCCCCTGGTTAACTCTCAGTCAGTTGCTTCTGCTCCTCCTTGCTCATCTCTCCCGATCTCCTCCTCTCGTCTCCCGGGAGTTGCTTCCGTTGCTGCGGTCAAGCCTCCTTCTTCCTGGGCGTCCATAGTCAAAGATGATCAGGCCAAAATGCAACTGAGATATATAAAGCCTATTCCCATTGCTGATGAGGGCAAGATTAAATTAAAACTTCCGCCTGATGTGGCGCGTAAGGGTGCAGCTGTTTGGAGAAATACTCTGGTCGGATTTTTCCTTGACAAACTGCCGTTTTCCCTTGTTCACGCCTGTGCGCTGCGGCACTGGGGGAAGTTCGGTCTGTCCGAGGTCCTCAGTAATGGAAATGGCTTCTTCTTCTTCAAATTCTCTGATTCAGATAGACTAAATGAAGCATTAGATGGCGATCCATGGTATTTCGGAGGAAGACCCATATTTCTAAAGCGCTGGAGTCCTGGGATGAACCTATCTAAGGATGGCTGCAAGCTAGTTCCTATATGGGTTCACTTCCACAATGTGCCTCTGGAGTTTTGGACTGACGAAGGGCTCAGCCACATCGCCAGCACGGTAGGGAAGCCGCTTCATGCTGATCTTATGACTTCTTCTTTAAAGCGACTGAACTATGCTAGAATTTGCATTGAGATAAATATGGATGACTCTCTCCCCAATGCTGTTGACATCGAACTGGATGATGGCGGATGCATGGAAATCAGAATTGAGTACAACTGGGTCCCTAAGAAATGTTCAGTATGCAAGGAATTTGGTCACTTGCCCAACAACTGTAAGAAGGTGACCACCGGGTTTGGATTCCGAAAGTTTCCCAACAAGCTTCTAATTCTTCTGCTTCTGCTGCTGGCGTTCTTAATTCTTCTGCTTCTGCTGCTGCTGGCCCAGGAGTTCAGGATAAGTTTGGGCCTCCTCCCACCGTTCAGCATTGTTCAGCATCTTCTCCGGCCGACACTCGAGGAGCTTCTTCGGCCAGAGCTTTTACCAGCACTTCGAATTCTTTTGATCCCCTGTTTCAGGTGGATGATCCGTCTTCTACTGCTGCTGGCCCTCCTTCAGAAGTTGCCAACTTTCAGTCTAATGCTCCTCTTCCTGTTGTCCCTGTGCTCTTGGATGGCCCTGTGGGTTGTTCGTCTGCTCCTCCGGTTGGGGACTCCTCCGTTCCTGGGTACTCTTCTCCCGTCGTCAGTGTGATCTCTTCCCCTTCCTCGTCCCCATCCAGTACCCTCTCCTTGCTAGGAAGCTCAATATGATTGATGAAGTGGAGATGAAACTGGGAAGGAAGAAGAAGGACAAGAAGAAGATTGGATGTTCGGCCAATCTCAGAGGGAAGTCTTCAAAGTCCTCCAAATGATTAAGCTAGCTTCTTGGAACATCCGGGGCCTCAACGATCCCTCAAAGCTCTCGGAGGTCCGTCACCTTGTTCATTCTCAAAATATCTCTTGTATTGCCGCTGGGCCTTGCTCGCTCTCTAGGATGGGAGCTTCTCTCTCTTGGTTTTCGCTCGCCCGCTCCCGTTCTTTCTTGACTGTTTTTTGATTTGGTCTTCATGGCTTCCACCAAGGATCTCGGCACTTTCGCCCCCACCTCTCATGGAAGTAGGAGTAGGGATAAGGAAGCTCCGACTCCCTCTTCGGTCCATTTTCTTCCCGCTTCCTGTGTTTCCTCCATGACGTTCCCGAGCGATGCCGTTTCTTCTTGTTTGCCTCGTGGGTCTGGGATTGCTTCTCCTAAATGTGCAGGAGTCCCAGTTTCTTCTTCTGTGATTTTGAAGGATGATTCTCCTGGCAGTGCTTCTGCCGCTGTTATTCCGTCCGGGATGGACCCCAGCAAGCAGGGAAGCTCCTCTGGCTGCTTCTGTCCTACATCGTCCGCTAAACTCCCTTGTGCCGATTCTTCATGCTATGACATGCGGGGTTTACTCACTGGTTCCGGTGATGGCGAAGCTTCTCCTCCGTCGAGCACTCCTCCTTCTTCGAGCGCTCAGGTTCTGCGGAAACCATCTTGCCCGGTCCGTGGCGCCCGCTGGACCGATGGTCCGTGCTCTGCTCCGAGTGACGCTCCACAGGTACCCGATTCTACTATTTTGCCATGTCACTCAAATTTTGAAATTTGTTCGGCAATGTTCCCGCCGCTTCAGCCCATCCCTGTTTCCTTGGAGATTTCTCCTCCCTCGGCTCTTCCGAAGGACTCCCATGGCGCCTCCTGTGAGCAGGACGTTGCAATGGGCTCGCATCCGTCTGACTGGGCGTCCTTGCTTAAAGCGACCCCTTCTTCTATGCAGCTCAAATTCATTAAACCGGAGTTTTGTTCGATTGAGGGCAAGCTCACTATAAAACTTCCTTCTTCAGTGGCACAGAAAGGCTCATCTATCTGGAAGAACACCATGGTGGGGTTTTTCCTGGACAAACTTCCTTTCTCTCTGGTTCAAGCGTCCGCAATGAAGCACTGGGGCAAGCTCGGTTTGCTGAATGTTCTAAGTAACGGCAACGGTTTCTTTTTCTTCAATTTCCCTGACTCGGGTAGCCTTAATGAAGCTCTGGAGGGCGGTCCTTGGCACTTTGGGGGGAGACCTATCTTCTTAAAGAGATGGTCCTCATGCATGAATCTTTCAATGGAGGGCTGCAGGAAAGTCCCGATCTGGGCTCACTTCTACAACGTCCCTCTGGAGTTTTGGACTGAAGACGGCCTTAGTTACATTGCAAGCATGGTCGGGAAGCCACTGCATGCTGACAAAATGACAACCTCTCTAAGGAGACTAAGCTATGCCAGAATTTGTATTGAGATTGATATAAATGATTCTCTCCCGGACGCTTTCGATATCGAATTGGAGGATGGGAGTGTTGCTGGAATCCAAATTGCTTACAACTGGATCCCAAAGAGGTGCTCTATTTGTAAGGTGTTCGGGCACCTATCTTCTAATTGCAAGAAAGCTGGTCATCAGGTTTGGATTCCTAAACCTGCTCATCCAAATTCGTCTCCGCTACGTGATGGGGAATGGAAGACTGTGAATTCTAACCGTAAGGCAGAGCCGGGCAATCCTCCACTCTCGTCCAAAGCTAAGCACGTCTCTGTTTCTATGACTCAGGCTGTTCCTAACCAGGAAGCCCTTCCAATGTATGGTTTGCATTCTTCTGTCAATTCTTTCGAAGCCCTGAGATCGGATGAGGCTCTCCCTGCTATGCATTTGCATGCTGAGTCTGCAGCTGCGGCTGACGATCCGATTGCAGCCGTCGTCGACCGGATTGCAGCCGTTGTCGACCCGATTCCAGTTGACGATCCGCTTGACTCAGGAGTCGGAGATCCGATGGCATCTGACGATCCGGCTTATGATGGAGTGGGCGATCCGTTAGCTGTTGATGATCCGAGTGGTACAGGAGCTGGTGATCCGTTTGCATTTGACGATCCGAATGCTTTTGTTGTTCCGATCGCCAGCTCCTCTGCTTCTCCTGTTGGGAATCGATCTGGCCTCTTTCGCTGTCCTGACGACATCTCTTTGATTTCTAATGTTCAGCTGGGGATTTCTTCTGCTCCTACTGCGGATGACTCCACCTGCCTTTCGGAGACTACCCCCTCGTCACCCTCTTGCTCTACTCTTCTTGCTAGGAAACTGCTTATGGTTGATGAAGTGGAGATGAAACTGGGAAGGAAGAAGAAAAAGGACAAGAAGATTGCTGGAAGCTCGGGTAATTCCAGAGGGAAGCTTTCCACGTCTTCCAAATGATCAAATTAGCCTCATGGAACATCAGGGGTCTAAACGATCCCTCTAAGCAGTCGGAAGTTAAAAATCTTGTACATACTCAAAAAATCTCCTGTATAGCTCTCCTTGAGACCAAGATCAATCCAAGCAATAAAGAGAAGTTCCAGACGTCCCTGTTTACGGGATGGGATTGCATTAACTTTTATGATGGGAATTGCTCGGGCAGAATTTGGATCTGGTGGGACCCTAAAAAGCTCCTAGCAACTGTTATCTCCAAGCTTGATCAAATTATTCATCTGTCTCTCACTGTCATTAGCTCTGGAGAGCGTTTTGCCGCTTCTTTTGTCTACGGCTCAAATGATCTGGTGGCTCGCCGTCGGCTCTGGATGAACTTGATTGATCATGCTGCTTCCTTCTCCCATCTGCCGTGGCTTCTTATGGGAGACTTCAATGCAATCCGCTTCAGGCAAGAAAGAAAAGGAGGTAGTTCTCAATGGCCGAGTCATATGGATGATTTCAATAACGCTCTGTTTGATGCCGGTTTGGACGACCTTCGCTTCAGTGGATTTCTCTTCACTTGGCATAACTCAAGAGCTATTGGCCACATCATGTGCAAGCTTGATAGGGCTCTTGTGAATCCTCTATGGCTCAACCTCTTCCACCACTCGAGTGCTAAATTTCTTCCTTTTGGTCTCTCTGACCATTCGCCGGCAGTTGTGGATCTTGGTCTGTGTATTCCTCTATTCAAACCCCCCTTTAAATTCTTCAACTTCTGGTCTGAGTTTGACGAATTCCTCCCGTTAGTTGAAAGAATTTGGAACACCCCGGTGGCTGGTCACTCCATGTTCAAAGTCTACAGAAAATTGAAGTTATTAAAATTTGCTCTCAAGGATCTGTGTAAGACAAAGAATGACCTTATCAATGGTGATCTCTCCTCTCTCCGCACCGAGCTCGATGACCTCCAATCGTCTATTGCTGGTGGTTCAAATGTCAGTGATTTGCTGGATAAGGAGCTTGACTGTGCTAAAAGGTTGGCCACTGCCTATAAGGGGAGGGAGAGCTATGCCAAACAGAGAAGCAGAATTCAATGGCTTAAAGAAGGTGACAAGAACTCTGCCTTTTTCTTCAACTCGGTTAAAGGGAGACATAACACCAACAAAATCCTCTGTATCCAGAATCAAAATGGTGAATGGATTAGAGAGAAGGATCGGATTGCTCATGAAATCGTCTGCTTCTACAAGCAACTCCTCGGCACGGATTCTGGCACAACATATGACGGATCCGACCTGCTCGGTCTCTTCCTTGATCCGATTCTTTCCCCAGATCAGGTTAGCAAGTTAAGCAACGGTATCACTGAGGATGAAATTAAAGAGGCTTTCTTTCAGCTGCACCCTAATAAAGCTCCGGGTCCGGATGGCTACAATGCTTATTTCTTCCAGCACACTTGGCCTATCGTGGGAGCTGATATCTCTATGGCTATTAGGGACTTTTTCTCCACAGCTGAGCTACTCAAGGAAGCAAATTGCACGACTGTTGTGCTTATCCCCAAAGTCCCGAATGCAGCAAATCTTAAGGATTTCAGACCGATCTCCTGCTGCAATACAATCTATAAATGTATTGCAAAGCTCCTTGCTAACCGATTGAAGGCTGTCCTCCCGTCTTTTATCAATGAGGCCCAGTCTGCGTTTGTTCAGGGACGGCACATCGGAGACAACATTCTCATGGCTCAGGAGCTAATTCGGGGTTACCATCTTTCCACCTCCTCTCCAAATTGTGTTCTCAAAATTGATATAATGAAAGCATTTGATTCTGTGCGTTGGGCCTTTCTTTGGGATTCTCTTCGTCGGCTTGGCTTCCCTCCCATTTCATCGGCTGGATCAAAGCCTGTGTCACTTCAGCCAGATATTCTATTGCTTTTTTTTTTTGAAAGGTAAATGTGTGAGATGTATTAATAAGAAAGTGAAAAGTTATAAGTACAGGTACTCGGGGCATACCCCGGAGCAAAATATGGGAAAAAAAAACCCCAATTTGGATTACATCCACCAAGGGTTACGCATCAAGCAAATGGAAGAGAATACCCACAGTAATGGTAACCCAGCCCACAAAGAAACCAAGCAACTAACAAAGGAGCTCAAAACGAGTGAAAGACAAGATCAATCCAGTAGGGAAGCGGATAGCTGCCACCTATCTAGCAGCTGTAGATTAGTAGCATTCCTGGGAAACTTTTCTCCCTCAAGCTTTAGCCTAACTGATTCAATGATCTTGGTAACGATGCCGATCTCATTAAGAGGCAACCGCCCATGCATGCGAGAGTTCCTTTCATTCCAAATGTAATAGACAGAAGCTCCCAAAGCCAGCCTGCTAAGAGAGGATTGAAGATTTGCACCATTGATGTTTCTGCTGAGCCACGGCCTCAGACGCTCCCAAGAAGAAGGGTAATGATATAGATTACATTTGCCAGCTATGGACTGCCAAACCCGAAAGGAGAAGGGGCAACTAAAAAATAGATGACCATGGTCCTCAATTCGATCTTGACATAATGAGCAAGTCATATGACTGAGAATACCAAATGATACCAGGCGGTCCTGAGTAGAAAGTCTACCTCTAATAGCTAGCCATAAAATAAAGGAGTGCCTCGGGATATGATGCTTAAACCAAAGTAAGTGAGCCCAATCAACACAGAGGGAAGGAGATCGGAGGATATTCCAAGCCTTTTTAATGGAGAAAACGGAAGATCCATCCCATAAAACCCTATCGTGGGTGCTGCAGTCAGGGGGAGAGAGGGAGCGGGTGTCTTCTTTCAAAGTGATCAGCTCAACCGAATTTGAAACAGGCCACTTCCAAGTTCCAAAAGAAATAATAGCACTAACCTTTGCATCCTTTGAAAGACCCGAATCAATAATAACTCTAGCGTGAGTAGAGGAGCAAATGGGGCCTTGAGGTTTCCAAGAATCAAACCAAAGGGAAGTGTTAGAGCCATTCCCCACTTTAACAGAGATGAAATCCTTCACTCTACCCCGCATCTTGAGAATTTTCCTCCAAGTCCAAGTGCAGTTCCATGGGACTTTTGCCACCCAGAACTGTTCCTTGTGCAGAAGATTCATCTTTACCCAGGCCGACCATAAGGAGTTGGAACACGGTTGACATAATAACCAAATGTACCGAGACAAAGAAGCAGCATTCCAATCTCGGACCTTCTTGATTCCCAGACCCCCTTCAGCCTTTGGAGTAGAGATATCAGCCCAAGAGACTTTTGCACCATACCGGTTTAAAGAAACACCATTCCATAGGAAAGCCGATAGAATACTTTCAATATCCTTGGAGACCTTAGCCGGAAGAATGAAATGAGCACACCAATAAGACTGGATGCTGAAGAGGACAGACTGTATGAGTTGCAATCTACCAGCATAGGAGAGAAAACGATTGGTCCAAACCTTGATTCTTCCAATAATACGGTCCACAAGGGCTTGGCAATCAGTAGCTTTAAGCCGTGTGGAGATGAGAGGAACACCAAGGTATTTAATAGGAAAGGAGCCAAGAGAGTAACCCAAGAAATCAACAATGTCACGCTGCAGCTGATCCGAAGCACCCGAAATGAAAACAGAGCATTTCGAATTATTTGGGGTGAGTCCAGAAAAGGAGGAGAAGGTGTCCAAAGCATCTTTAATTACTCTAATAGAGTCCAGATCACCCCGGCAGAAAATCATCAAATCATCGGCAAAACATAAGTGTGAAACATTTGATTTCCGCACCTCCAATGATACTTAAAAGAAGGGGAAACATGGATTTTCCGATCAAGGATTCTAGAGAAAATATCCATGCAAATTACAAACAAGTAAGGAGAAATAGGATCACCTTGGCGAAGACCTTTCTTTCCTTCGAAGAAGCCATTAAGTTCCCCATTAATAGCCACGGAATACTTTGCAGTGGAGACACAGGTCCTGATCCATCCAATGAACAGTGGAGGAAATCCAAGAAGCTGGAGGGAATCCCAAGGAAATCCCACCTTACCGAATCAAAAGCCTTCATTAGATCAATCTTTAGAGCACAATTTGAAGAGGATGAAGAGAGATGATACCCACGGACCAGCTCCTGAGCCAACAGGATGTTATCACCAATGTGCCTCCCTTGAACAAAAGCAGACTGAGCAACATTAATAAAAGAAGGCAGGACAAGCTTCAGCCGGTTAGCAATCAGTTTGGAGATGCACTTATACACAGTATTGCAGCAAGAAATTGGCCTAAAGTCCTTCAATTTTGAGGCATTGGGGACCTTAGGGATGAGGGCAATGATCGTGCAATTAACCTCTTTGAGAAGCATCCCCTTAGAAAAGAACTCCTTGATAGCGGAGATAAAATCAGCTCCAACGATGTGCCAAGTCTTATGGAAAAAATAAGCATTAAACCCATCCGGACCTGGAGCTTTGTTTGGGTGAAGGCTAAAAATGGCATCTTTTATTTCCACATCAGAAAATCATTGCTTAGGAAGCTCCTTTGCTCATGAGTCAGAGCACAGCTCACATATTCCGAAAGAACATCCCGGCCAATATAGCTGGTAAAACATTTCGATCCAAGGAGCTGCTTATAATAGTCGACTACCTCAAAAGCAATCTGATTCTTCTCCCGGATCCAATCGCCATTTTCCTTCTGGATGCAGAAATCTTGTTAACATTGTTCCTTCCTTTAACAGAGTTGAAGAAAAAGGAGGAGCATAGGTCCCCTTCTTTCAGCCACTGAATTCTACTTCTTTGCCTGGCATAACTCTCCTTCCCTTTACATGCAAGGGACAGCCTATTAGAGCATTCAACTTCCTTCGCCAAGAGCTCAATGTCATTGTTACCAGCCGCAATGGAAGACTGCACAGCTGCAAGTTCGGAACGAAGAGATGCAAGGTCCCCATTAATCAAATTGTTCTTGCTCTTGCTCAGAGCCTTCAATGCAACTTTAACAAGTTTAAGCTTTTTGTACAGTCTAAACATGGCATGACCAGTCACCGTAGTATTCCAGATTTGCTCTACTAGAGGATAGAATTCATCAAATGAAGACCAGAAGTTAAAAAATTTGAAAGGAGATTTGAATTGAGGAACAGAGATCCCAAGATTAGCCACAACCGTTGCATGATCCGAAAGACCAAAAGGGAGGAATTCTATTGCTATCAATGGCGAACTCAATGGTTTCTTTGAAGGGAAGAAAGGACTTCGTCAAGGTGATCCCATCTCACCCTACTTATTTATAATCTGCATGGAAGTTTTCTCCCGGATCCTAGATCAAAAATCCGTGCTTCCCAAACTTTCAAATTCCACTTGAGATGTCGGGAATCCAGAATTTCTCATTTATGTTTTGCTGATGATCTTCTGGTTTTCTGCCGCGGTGACCTGAACTCCATTAGAGTTGTGAAGGATGCTCTGGATACCTTCTCCTCCCTCTCTGGTTTAGTCCCAAATAATGCCAAAAGTTCGATCTTTCTCTCAGGTGTGCCGGATGATTCTCATCACGATCTTGTTAACTTCATCGGCTTCAAGCTTGGCTCCTTTCCCATTAGATATCTGGGAGTTCCTTTGATCTCCTCGAAGCTTAGAGCTCTCGATTGCCATGCTTTGGTTGATCGCATTCTGAAAAGGATCAAGATCTGGACAAACCGTTTTCTCTCCTATGCTGGAAGGTTACAACTCATTCAATCTATTTTATTCAGTATCCAGTCTTTTTGGAGTTCCCACTTTATTCTCCCTGTCAAGGTTCTCAATGACATTGAAGGGATTCTGTCGGCTTTCTTATGGAAGGGATGTTCTTTGAATCGCAATGGTGCTAAAGTGGCCTGGTCGGACATCTCTTGCCCGAAAGAGGAAGGGGGTTTGGGGATCAAAAAAATGAGAGATTGGAACTATGCCTCCATGACCCGCTATATCTGGTTATTATGCCAGCCCTGCTCTAAATCTTTGTGGGCGGCGTGGGTAAAGAAGAATCTGCTTCACAAAGATCACTTTTGGGTTGCTAAAGTTCCATGGAATTGCTCTTGGACTTGGAGGAAAATTCTTAAGCTTCGGGATAGAGTGAAGGCCTTTATCACTGTCAAAGTGGGGAATGGAGCCTCTACTTCCCTTTGGTTTGATTCTTGGAGAAGTCTTGGACCTATATGCACTTCCTCAAATGCTAGAGTTATTTCTGACTCTGGTCTCAACAAAGATGCAAAGGTCAATGACATCCTCTCCTCTGGCCAATGGAGATGGCCTGCTGCAAACTCTATTATGCTCATTGACTTAAAGGATGAGACTAGATCCCTTCCTTCACCCGACTGCAGTCATCCAGATCAGCTTCTTTGGGATGGTTCCACCGCTTTCTCCATTAAAAGAGTTTGGAACAGTATCCGTGCTCATGGCAGGCGTGTTGACTGGACTCATCTTCTTTGGTTTAAGCACCACGTTCCGAGGCACTCCTTCATTTTATGGCTAGCGTTCCGTGGTAGGCTATCTACTCATGATCGTCTTCGCTCCTTTGGTATCCACTGTCACTTAACCTGTTATCTTTGCCAAGAACAATCAGAGGATCATTGCCATCTATTTTTCAGCTGCCCTTTCTCTTTCCGGATCTGGTCTTTTATTGCGACTATGTGTGACCTTGAGCATTTTCCTTCTTCATGGGAGCTCTTGAGACCGTGGCTCTGCAAAAACATCAAAGGCTCTTCCCTTCATTCCATTATCTGCAGACTGGCTTTAGGTGCTTCGCTATATCTCATTTGGTCTGAAAGGAACTCTCGCAAGCATGGTCAGCGACCTCTTAATGAAGTGGGTATTATTACAAAAATTTTGGAGTCCGTAAGGGCGAGTCTGGATGGCGCTACTTTTTTTTTTTTTTTTTTTTGAAAAGTGAAGTATGAAATTTATAAGTAAAGGAGAGTTAAGTACAAGAAAAGGGGGGATGGCGCTACTTTCCCCAAGAAGAAGAAGGCTCATCTCACTTTGATTGCAAGGTGGCAGCTCCCTTCCTCTATTTTGCGTTGACGATTTCGATTGGGCCATTGGATTATATTCCTTCTGCTTACAATGTAATTATATTATCATCTGATCGCCCTTGTGTCTGGAGATAATTCTCCTGTTGGCGGTTGTTTGCCCCTTGTTTTCCTCTTTTCGGGGATGCCCCGAGCTATTGTACATCACTTGCCTTTACCTTTTAGTAATATAATTAACACTTTCACCTTTCAAAAAAAAAAAAAAAATCTCTTGTATTGCCCTTCTTGAGACTAGAATTAAACCCCACAATAAAGAGAAGCTTCAAATTACTCTGTTTAAGAACTGGCACTGCATTAACTTTTATGATGGAAATGGTTCGGGTAGGATTTGGATCTGGTGGGATCCTTCCAAACTTTTGGCGGATGTTATTTCAAAACATGAACAGATCATTCATCTCTCTGTCACTATCATTAGTTCCGGTGCCAAGTTTGCTGCCTCCTTTGCTTATGGTTCGAATGAAGTTTGCGGCGAGAAGACAGCTTTGGGATATCCTGATTGATCGTGCCTCATCTTTTCCCATCTGCCTTGGATAATCATGGGGGACTTCAATGCTATCAGGTTCCGGCATGAAAGGAAAGGCGGCAGTATTGAATGGCCAAGTTACATGAATGATTTTAACGATGCTCTGTTTGCTGCCGGCTTGGATGATCTTCGTTTTGGTGGGTGTCTTTTTACCTGGCACAATTCCAGGCTCAATGGGCACATCCTCCGCAAGCTGGACCGTGCTCTTGTCAATCCTTTATGGATCAATTTCTTCTCCAACTCTTCCGCTGAATTCCTTCCCTACGGCCTTTCTGATCACTCTGCGGCAGTTGTTAATTTAGGTCTGAGTTTCCAGGCCATTAGACCGCCCTTCAAATTCTTCAATTTCTGGGCCGATTTCGATGAGTTCCTGCCATTAATTGAGAAGGTTTGGTGTGCTCCTGTGGCTGGTCATGCAATGTATATAGTTTATAAAAAGTTGAAGCTAGTTAAAGCGGCTTTGAAGGCTCTGTGTAGGTTTAAGAATGAGCTCATCTACGGCGACCTGGCTTCCCTCCGTGCCGAGCTTGCTGGTCTGCAATCTTCTATTGCTGCTGGCTCTAATGATAAAGATCTTCTTGAGAGGGAGACGGACTGTGCTATGAGGCTGTCACTTGCTTACAAAGGGAAGGAGAGCTATGTAAGGCAGAAGAGTAGAATCCAATGGTTGAAGGAGGGCGATCATAACTCTGCTTTCTTCTTCAACTCGGTTAAAGGGAGGATCAACTCCAACAAGATCCTAAGTATCCAGAATGATCTTGGTGACTGGATTCAGGATAAGGATCAGATTGCTCATGAAGTTGTCTCTTTCTTCAAAATTCTTCTTGGCACTAGCGGTGGTTCAAGCTATCCGGGTTCTGCTATGCTTCAGAACTTTGTGGGCCGGGTTCTATCTCAGGATCAAATCAGTCATTTGAGCTGTGGCTTTAGCGATGAGGAAATCAAAGCGACTTTCTTTGAACTTCATCCTAACAAATCTCCTGGCCCGGATGGTTTCAATGCTTTCTTCTTCCATAAGACGTGGCCCATTGTGGGAAATGATATCACTGCGGCTGTCAGGGAATTCTTCTCCAAGGGTGTTCTTCTCAAGGAAGCTAATTGCACGATCATTGCTCTTATCCCCAAGGTTCCCAATGCATCTAAATTAAAGGATTTCAGGCCTATTTCCTGCTGCAACACTATTTAAAATGCATTTCTAAGTTGCTTGCCAATCGGCTGAAAGCTGTTCTTCCTTCCTTTATCAATGAAGCTCAGTCCGCCTTCGTGCATGGTAGAAGCATTGGCGATAATATTTGTTGGCTCAGGAGCTGATTCGAGGTTATCACCTTTCCCCTTCTTCATCGAACTGTGCCCTTAAAGTCGACCTAATGAAGGCGTTCGACTCTGTTCGGTGGGACTTTCTCTGGGACTCCCTTCGGCTTCTTGGTTTCCCCCTAATCTTCATCGGTTGGATCAAGGCTTGTGTCTCCTCCGCTAGGTTCTTTGTCTCTATTAATGGTGAGCTCAAAGGGTTTTTCGAGGGGAAGCGAGGGCTCCGTCAAGGTGATCCCATTTCACCCTATTTATTTGTTATTTGCATGGATGTCTTCTCCCGGATCCTTGACCAGAAAATCCAAGCTTCCAAGTCTTTTAAATATCATTGGAGATGCCAAAGATCTAGGTTATCTCATCTTTGCTTTGCGGATGATTTGCTTATCTTTTGCCGTGGGGATCTCAATTCCATTACAGTCGTGAAGGATGCTCTTGATACCTTCTCCTCACTCTCTGGGTTAATTCCTAATAATTCTAAAAGTTCAATCTTTGTCTCCGGGTGCTCGGCTGATACTCAGAATGACTTTGCTAACTTCTTCGGTTTCAGCCTGGGTACCTTTCCTATTCGTTATCTGGGGGTCCCTCTCATCTCCTCGAAGCTCCGTGCTCTGGATTGTCATGCTTTGGTCGACCGTATTTTGAAGAGGATTAAGCTTTGGACTAACCATTTCCTCTCTTATGCTGGAAGGTTACAACTCATCCAATCAGTTATCTTTAGTATTCAGTCTTTCTGGAGTGCTCATTTCATTCTTCCTGTAAAAGTCACAAAAGAGATTGAAGGTATTCTTTCTGCTTTCTTATGGATATCTCCTGTCCGAAGGTTGTTCCTTGTCTCGCAAAGGTGCTAAAGTGGCTTGGTCTGATATCTCCTGTCCGAAGGTTGAAGGTGGATTGGGAATCAAAAAGATTCGTGATTGGAACAACGCTTCTATGACCCGCTATATTTGGTTACTCTGCAAGCCTTGCTCCAAGTCTCTATGGGCCACTTGGGTTAAGATGAACCTTCTGCATAAAGATCAATTCTGGGTGGCTAAAGTTCCTTGGCAATGCTCTTGGACTTGGAGGAAAATTCTCAAGCTTAGGGAAAGAGTGAAGGGCTTCATCTCTATCAAAGTGGGGAATGGTGAGAATACCTCTCTTTGGTTTGACTCTTGGAGACCTCTTGGTCCTATTTGTTCTTCCCCCAATGCTAGAGTTATTTTGGATTCGGGTCTTTCCAAGGATGCTAAAGTCAGTGCCATCCTCTATGATGGATTCTGGAGATGGCCTGTTGCTAATTCCTTTGATCTGATTACTTTGAAAGATGAAGCTCGATCTCTCCCTCTGCCTGATTGCAGCCACCTAGATCAAGCTCTCTGGAATGGATCTTGTGATTTCTCTATTAAAAAGGTTTGGAATTGCCTTCGCACCTCTTCTCAGCCGGTTGCCTGGGCTCATCTTCTTTGGTTTAAGCATCATGTTCCTCGTCATTCCTTCATCTCATGGTTAGCTTTTAGAGGACGGCTCTCTACACAGGACCGCCTTCAATCTTTTGGTATTCACTGTCTCTCTTCATGTATTCTATGTCAAGGCACTACTGAGGACCATAACCATCTGTTTTTTAACTGCTCTTTCTCCTATCGGATCTGGACTTCCATTGCCGGTAAGTGCGCCTTGAGGTATTATTCTTCTTCCTTAGGGCAGTTAAGGCAGTGGCTTTGCAGAAGCATCAAAGGTTCCTCTCTCCACTCCACCATCTGCAGACTTGCTCTGGGAGCTTCTTTGTACTTCATTTGGCATGAAAGGAACTCTCGCAGTCATGGGAATCGACCTCTTAATGAAGTTGGTGTTATCTCTAAGATTATGGAGTCGGTTAGAATGAGCTTGGATGGCACAACTTTTCCTGGTAACGCTGCTAATCTACACCTGATCAGATGCTGGCAACTCTCTCCATTGCTTCTGCGATAACTTCCTCGTTTTCTACTGATTTAGTTCCACTTTTCGGATGTATCCTTTGTATGGTGTCCTCTTGGCAGGGGCTTTAGATCATTTTCGGGGAATGTTATCCCCCAGTTGTTTTCTGTTTCCTTTGGGGTTCGCCCCGTGATCTTGTACCTACTTTCTCTTTTCCATTAGCAATACATCTTACACTTTAACTTTCAAAAAAAAAAAAAAAAATCTTGTGGAGCATTGCTCTAGATTGGACTTGATTCAGGTTCGATCAAATGAAAAGAGATCAAAGTTTGATCTAGGCCGATCATATTAAAATGTTTTAGATTGAAATTGATTCGGGTTGATCTTATTTGATCTGAACTAATCATGGAGTAACACTCTAAATTGAACTCGATTCGGGTTTGACCTAACTTGATCTTGAACGATGCTCCTAATTTAACTTGATTCAGGTTCGATCAGAGTTTGATCTAAATTGATCTCGAAGCAATGCTTCATATTATACTTAATTTGGGCTCCATCTTTGGTTTAACTAACCCGATCTTGAAGCAGCACTCTAAAAAAGACTTGATTTAGGTTTGTTGTTTTATCAAACCCGATTTTAGGGCAACGCTTTAGATTTGATCTGATTTGGGTTTAATCTAAGTTTGATCAAACCCAATCTTAGTGCAATGCTCTCGATTAAACTTGATTTGGGTATTATCTTTAACTTCATCGAGCTTAATCTTAGAGCAACACTCAAAATTAGACTTGATTAGTGTTTGATCTAACCTGATCATGATGCAGCATCACTCCATATTGAACTTGATTCATCTTAGAGCTAAGATTGATCCAACCCGACCTTAGAGAAATGCTCCATATCGAACTTTATTTGAGTTTGACCTAAGTTTGATCCGACCCTATCTTGGAACAATGCATTAAATTGCATTTGATTCATATTTGATTTGAGTTTGAACCAAATCAATCTTGGAGGAATGCAGCATATTTCACTTAATTCGAGATTGATATAAGTTTGATCCAATACGATCTTTGAGGAATGCTCTACATTGGACTTGATTTGGGTTTTGATCTTGGTTTGATCAAGCTCAACCTAAGATCAAGGCTCCATATTGAACTTAATTCTGATTTGATCAAAGTTTAGTCGAACCCGATCTTAGAGCAATGTTACATATTTGATTTGTTCCAGGTTTGATTTAAGTTTAATCCACCCTGATCTTAGAGCAATGCTTTAAATTGAACTTGATTGGGGTTTGATCAAAAGTTGATTGAATTCGATCTAACAATAGAATCCAGATTGGACTTGATTTGGGTTTGATATAAGTTTGATCCAACTCGATCCTCGAGCAACGCTCTCGATTTGACTTGATTTGGGTTTGATCCAACCTTTTCTTAGAGCAATGCTGCAAATTAGATTTGATTCATGTGGATCTAATTTGATCTAACCTGGTCTTGTTGCAATGCTTTAGATTGGACTTATTTTGAAATTTGATCTAAGTTTGGCTCGACCCGATCTTGGAGCATCACTTCCAATTGGACTTGACTCAGGTTTGATCTAAGTTTGATCCAATCCGAACTTAGAGCAACATTCCAAATTCAAATTGATTTAGCCTTGATTTGGCCCGATCTTGTAGCAACGCTCCAGATTGAACTTCATTTAGCTTGATGTAGGTTAGATCTAATCTAATCATGGAGTAATGCTTCGATTGAACTTGATTTTAGTTTGATTTCACCCAATCTTGGTGTAACGCTCGAGAATGAACTTTATTTGGGTCTGAACTTAGCTCCATCTAACCCGATCTTAGAATAATGCTCTATATTTAACTTTATTAAGGATTGATCTTAATTTTATCCAACCTGATATTATATAAGTGCTCTAGATTGAACTTGATTTGTGTTTGATTTAATTTGATTTAACCATATCTTGATTCAACACGGTTCCTAGATGTTGATAATGGGGAGGATGAGAGCTTCTCTCTCTAATTTTTCTCTCTCTTGTTCTTCCACTCTTGTTTTATTTTCTGGTAACTATGGAGGATTCTCAAGAAGTCCCTGTCTCTCTTGCAATCCGGGGAAATGCTCCGGAGATCTTAGAGGGAGGTATAGCTTTGGATAAGGACTCTTCGGTATCCTCATCTTTTTTTTGAAAGGCAAAGTATGAATTGTATTAATAAAGGACAAAATAAGTACAAGTGCTCGGGGCATACCCCGAAAAGCCCAAAAGCTAAAGTGGGAGAAAACACCACCAAAGCGGGAGACCAACTAGTACAAAAGGAGAGCCACCCCAGTGGAGGAAATCGTAGCTAACAATCAAGCAGCTACAAAGGACCATACACAAGGAAATTAACGAAGAAGAGTAGAGGGGAGATGCCAGACTTGAATCAGATGGATGTTTGCAGAGTTATGAGGAAAAACTGACCCATCCAACTTTAACCTGATAGTGTCCATAATTAAAGAAACGAGTCCCTTCTCATTGTGAATAATGCGTCCATGCTTCCGTGAGTTTCTTTCATTCCATATGAAATAGAGAGTAGCTCCCAAAGCAAGCCTTCTGATAATGGCAATAAGCGAGAGCCTTTGAGCTTACAGCAAAGCCACGGCCAAAGGTTCTCCCAAGAAGAAGGCATTGCAGAAGATCACACTTACTCGCGATGGTAGTCCAAACCCGAATGGAATGGTAGTCCAAGCTCTTCGGTATCCTCATCTATTCCTATTCCCCCCACTGTTTCAAGTAAGCCGAATGGGAAGGAAGCAGCTCAGAGCTTATCCCATTCACTTGCCTCATCTCCGAGCATTGGTGCTGCAACCTCAGGTGTTCCATCCAGTACAAGGAAATTGGAAGGAAAATCTACTGCTCAAGATCTGGTCCAAGCTTCGAAGGAGGAGAAAGACCTTTTTTTCAGCTCCAACTGGATTGCTGCTACAATGAAGGAAAAGCAGAGTTATGTCCACCGTGGGATCTCCAATCAAGACGAAGAAGTTGAGATAAATGCCATGGATGTAAGGAACAAGCCCCTAGGTGATGTCTTAACCTCTGCTTCTCAATCTCCATTTGCTGTGAATTTGGTGTCTCCTTGCTCCATGCCCGATCAGTTGTTGATGAAATGCCACAATTCTTCTCAAGCTTCCTTTTACCCGGTCCATTCCATTCCACATAATAGAATGACCGATGGGCAGCAATTTCACTCGGATGATGTTGTTCCAACTTTTGGACAAATCTCTTTTCCCGAGGTGCCAAAAGCTGCAGCTACTTTTCTTGAAACCAACCATAACCTGGCAAGTTCAAATTTTGAAACAATTGACCCAAATTTCCCGCCTCTTTCATTCTCATCAAAACCTGCGGCTAAGCCGCATCTTCCAGCTCACCAGAATGAGATTTCTGGCCTTGCTCATGAAGCTGTTGATGATAAGAGCAAGGCGCAAACTAGCTGGGCTTCTTTAGTCAAAGATGCCCCCTCTATTTTGCAGCTTACTTACATTAAGCCTATCTCCCTTACTAATGAGGGTAAAGTCAGAATTAAACTTCCTCCCTCAGTTGCTCAAAAGGGTGCCACCATCTGGAAAATACCTTGGTTGGTTTCTTCCTTGACAAGCTGCCTTTTTCTCTTGTTCAAGCTTGTGCTCAGAGGCATTGGGGAAATAATGGCCTCATATTTTTTTTTTTTTTTTTTTGAAAGGTAAATGTGTGAGATGTATTAATAAGAAAGTGAAAAGTTATAAGTACAGGTACTCGGGGCATACCCCGGATCAAAATATGGGAAGAAAACCCCCATTGGATTACATCCACCAAGGGTTACGCAGCAAGCAAATGAAGAGAATACCCACAGTAATGGTAACCCAACCCACAAAGAAACCAAGCAACTAACAAAGGAGCTCAAACGAGTGAAAGACAAGATCAATCCAGTAGGGAAGCGGGTAGCTGCCACCTATCTAGCAGCTGTAGATTAGTAGCATTGGGAAACTTTTCTCCCTCAAGCTTTAGCCTAACTGATTCAATGATCTTGGTAACGATGCCGATCTCATTAAGAGGCAACCGCCCATGCATGCGAGAGTTCCTTTCATTCCAAATGTAATAGACAGAAGCTCCCAAAGCCAGCCTGCTAAGAGAGGATTGAAGATTTGCACCATTAATGTTTCTGCTGAGCCACGGCCTCAGACGCTCCCAAGAAGAAGGGTAATGATATAGATTACATTTGCCAGCTATGGACTGCCAAACCCGAAAGGAGAAGGGGCAACTAAAAAATAGATGACCATGGTCCTCAATTCGATCTTGGCATAATGAGCAAGTCATATGACTGAGAATACCAAATGATACCAGGCGGTCCTGAGTAGAAAGTCTACCTCTAATAGCTAGCCATAAAATAAAGGAGTGCCTCGGGATATGATGCTTAAACCAAAGTAAGTGAGCCCAATCAACACAGAGGGAAGGAGATCGGAGGATATTCCAAACCTTTTTAATGGAGAAAACGGAAGATCCATCCCATAAAACCCTATCGTGGGTGCTGCAGTCAGGGGGAGAGAGGGAGCGGGTCTCTTCTTTCAAAGTGATCAGCTCAACCGAATTTGAAACAGGCCACTCCCAAGTTCCAAAAGAAATAATAGCACTAACCTTTGCATCCTTTGAAAGACCCGAATCAATAATAACTCTAGCGTGAGTAGAGGAGCAAATGGGGCCTTGAGGTTTCCAAGAATCAAACCAAAGAGAAGTGTTAGAGCCATTCCCCATTTAACAGAGATGAAATCCTTCACTCTACCCCGCATCTTGAGAATTTTCCTCCAGTCCAAGTGCAGTTCCATGGGACTTTTGCCACCCAGAACTGTTCCTTGTGCAGAAGATTCATCTTTACCCAGGCCGACCATAAGGAGTTGGTACACGGTTGACATAATAACCAAATGTACCGAGACAAAGAAGCAGCATTCCAATCTCGGACCTTCTTGATTCCCAGACCCCCTTCAGCCTTTGGAGTAGAGATATCAGCCCAAGAGACTTTTGCACCATACCGGTTATTGGAAGCTCTTAAGCAATGGCCTCATAGAAGTCTTAAGCAATGGAAATGGATTCTTTTTCTTCAAATTTTCTGATTCGAGCAGATTATTGGAAGCTCTGGAAGGAGGACCTTGGTACTTTGGAGGCAGACCTATTTTCTTAAAGGTTTGGAGTCCTTGTATGAACTTATCTAAGGATGGCTGAAAAAAGTTCCAATATGGGCTCATTTCTATAATGTCCCATTAGAGTATTGGACGGATGAAGGGTTAAGCTATATAGCTAGCATTGTTGGGAACCGCTACATGCTGATAAGATGACTACCTCCTTAAAGCGTTTAAATTACGTCAGAATTTGCATTGAGATAAGTATTGAAGACTCTCTCCCTAATGCTTTTGATATCGAAATGGAGGATGGAAGTTTAATGGAAATCCATATGAATATAATTGGGTCCCTAAGAAATGCTCGGTATGCAAGGAGTTTGGACATCTATCCAAAAAATTGCAAGAAGGCCGCCATCAAGTATGGGCTCCGAAAGCATCCCAAACTGCCTCTAAACCACATTTAGATGGTGATTGGAAGCATGTGAAGAGTCATGGAAAGGAAGTGGTGGTTGATCAAGCTTCTCCTTCAATTGTTCAAACAAACAGAGTATCCTTTGCAAGTGGAATATGCAGAACCACTAACTCCTATGAGATCCTCCAATTGGATAAAGATCTAAATGCAGATAGAGATGATAATTTAGCTCAATTTTACCCATCTCGGGTAGAGTCAATAGCTGAAGACAAAGATGAAATAGAGGGCCTGATGAATGAAATGAATGCAACACAAGCTGCTATTATCTGCAGCACTGGGCTGCGCCCAATAATGATAATGAGGATTCTTCTCCTCCATCGTCTACTTCAAGCACTCCTCTTCTAGTAAGGAAGCTGAATATGATAGATGAAGTTGAGAAAAAGCTAGGAAAGAAGAAGAATGGGAGTTCTGGAAACTCCAGGGGGAAATTCTCAAAGAAATTCACATGATCAAGTTAGCTTCCTGGAATATTCGGGGTCTTAATGATCCCTCTAAGCACTCGGAGGTTCGTAATCTTGTTCATTCTCACAAACTCTCTTGCATAGCTCTTCTTGAGACTAAGATTAAAGCTTGTAATAAAAAGAGAAGCTTGAAATGAGCTTATTCAAGGGTTGGCATTGCACTAACTATTATGAAGGGGATGGCACTGGTAGGATTTGGATCTGGTGGGACCCAAACAAACTTCTTGCTGATAGTGTTTCCTTGCATGACCAGATTATTCATCTATCTTTTCACTATTCTTAACTCTGGTGACAAGTTTGCAGCATCTTTTGTTTATGGTTCAAATGATGTTACAGCTAGAAGACACCTTTGGAGTAATTTGAAGGATCAAGCTAACTCTTTCTCCCATCTACCATGGATTATTATGGGGGATTTCAATGCCATCCGATTTAGACATGAAGGAGAGGAGGAAGTATTGAGTGGCCTAGTTACATGGATGAATTAAATGACACTCTTTTTGAAGCTGGGTTGGATGATCTAAGATTGGGAGGCTTCCTTTCACTTGGCACAATTCAAGAGCGAATGGGCATTTAATCCTAAGGAAGCTGGACAGAACTCTAGCTAACTCATTGTGGTTCAATATCTATGCCCAATCTTCTGCTGAATTCCTTCCTTATGGACTCTCAGATCACTCCGCGGTTGTGGTGAATCTTGGATTTAATCTTCCTCTTTACAAAAGCTCTTTCAAATTCTTTAATTACTGGGCTGATTTTGAAGAATTCTATCCTTTAATTGAGAAGATTTGGAGTACACATGTGGAAGGACATGCCATGTTTAGAGTTTACAAAAAGTTGAAATTGGTTAAAACTGCTTTGAAAGATCTGAGTAAGAGCAAGAATGAGCTTATTTATGAGGAACTTGAACCTCTTCGCTCTGAACTTGCTGTTTTACAATCATCAATTGCTGCAGGTAATATTGAGGAAGAACTCCTGAAGAAGGAGAAAGATTGTGCTAAGAGGCTTACTCTTGTCTACCTTCAGTCTAGTGCTCCTCCTTCAGAAGTTGTTCTGGTTGCCAACCTTCAGTCTAGTGCTCCTCTTCCTGATGACCCTGTGGTCTTGGATGGCCCAGTGGGTTGTTCGTCTGCTCCTCCGGTTGGGGACTCCTCCGTTCCTGGGTACTCTTCTCCCGTTGATGTCAGTGTGATCTCTTCCCCTTCCTCGTCCCCATCCAGTACCCCTCTTCTTGCTCGGAAGCTTAATATGATTGATGAAGTGGAGATGAAACTGGGTAGAAAGAAGAAGGACAAGAAGAAGATTGGAAGTTCGGGCAATTCCAGAGGGAAGTCTTCAAAGTCCTCCAAATGATTAAGCTAGCTTCTTGGAACATCCGAGGCCTCAACGATCCCTCAAAGCACTCGGAGGTCCGTCACCTTGTTCATTCTCAAAATATCTCTTGTATAGCCCTTCTTGAGACTAGAATTAAACCCCACAATAAAGAGAAGCTTCAAATGACTCTGTTTAAGAACTGGCACTGCATTAACTTTTATGATGGAGATGGTTCGGGTAGGATTTGGATTTGGTGGGATCCTTCCAAACTTCTGGCGGATGTTGTTTCCAAACACGAACAGATCATTCATCTCTCTGTCACTATCATTAGTTCCGGTGCCAAGTTCGCTGCCTCCTTTGCTTATGGTTCGAATGACGCTGCGGCGAGAAGACAGCTTTGGGATATCTTGATAGATCGTGCCTCATCTTTCTGCCTTGGATCATCATGGGGGACTTCAATGCTATCAGGTTTCGGCATGAAAGGAAAGGTGGGAGTATTGAATGGCCAAGCTTCATGAACGATTTTAATGATGCTCTGTTTGCTGCCGGCTTGGATGATCTTCGTTTTGGTGGATGTCTTTTTACCTGGCACAATTCCAGCTCAATGGGCACATCCTGCGCAAGCTGGACCGTGCTCTTGTCAATCCCTTATGGATTAATTTCTTCTCCAACTCTTCTGCTGAATTCCTTCCCTTCGGCCTTTCTGATCACTCTGCGGCAGTTGTTAATCTCGGTCTGAGTTTCCAGGCCTTTAGATCGCCCTTCAAGTTCTTCAATTTCTGGGCCGATTTCGATGAGTTCCTGCCATTAATTGAGAAGGTTTGGTGTACTCCTGTGGCTGGTCATGCAATGTATAGAGTTTATAAAAAGTTGAAGCTTGTTAAATCGGCTTTGAAGGCTCTGTGTAGGTCCAAGAATGATCTCATATACGGCGACCTGGCTTCCCTCTGTGCCGAGCTTGCTGGACTGCAATCTTCAATAGCTGCTGGCTCTAACGATAAAGATCTTCTAGAGAGGGAGACGGACTGTGCTATGAGGCTGTCACTTGTTTACAAAGGGAAGGAGAGCTATGTAAGGCAGAAGAGTAGAATCCAATGGTTGAAGGAGGGCGATCATAATTCTGCTTTCTTCTTCAATTCGGTTTAAAGGAAGGAACAACACCAACAAGATCCTAAGTATCCAGAATGACCTTGGTGACTGGATTCGGGATAAGGATCAGATTGCTCATGAAGTCGTCTCTTTCTTCAAAAATCTTCTTGGCACTAGCGGTGGATCAAGCTATCCGGGTTCTGTTATGCTTCAGAGCTTTGTGGGCCGGGTTCTCTTTTTTTTTTTTTTTTGAAAGGTAAAGTATGAAATGTATTAATAATGTGAGGATGAAAGTACAGGTACTCAGGGCAGTCCCCGGAGTAACTAAAGGCCCAAAAGGGATAGATCCACAAAAGGGAACATCCCTAGACTAAAAGGGAACAAACATCTGAGAACAGACGTGATGGGATCACAGAGAAATCAACACAAAAGGATCAACTAGAAATGGAGGGAGAGAGCTGCCACCTATCAATCAAGCGTTGGTGACCATCCTTCTTTGGGAAGACAGCACCATCCAAACTCGCCCTAACTGACTCCAATATTTTGGAAAGAATCCCAGCTTCATTAAGAGGCCTTTGGCCATGCTTGCGAGAGTTCCTTTCAAGCCAAATTAGGTACAAAGAAGCCCCCAGAGCCAGTCTGCGAATAATGGAAAGAAGGGAGTTGCCTTTGATGTTCCTGCATAGCCACGGCATCAAGAGCTCCCAAGAAGAAGGATAATGCTGAAAGTCGCACAAACTGGCAATAGAAGACCATATCCGAAAGGAATACGAGCAGCTGAAGAAAAGATGGCTGTGATCCTCAGTATGTCATATCTTTGCATAGAAAGCAGTTTAAGTGACAGTGAATACCGAAGGAGTGAAGGCGATCCTGAGTAGAGAGTCTACCACGAATCGCTAACCATAAAAGGAAGGAGTGCCTCGGAACATGGTGCTTAAACCATAGAAGGTGAGCCCAGTCTACACGATTGCTATGAGCACGGATACTGTTCCAAACTCTTTTAATGGAGAAAGCAGTGGAACCATCCCAAAGAAGCTGATCTGGATGACTACAGTCGGGTAAAGCAAGGGATCTAGTCTCAATCTTCAATTCAAAGAGCTCAATAGAATTTGCAGCAGGCCATCTCCAGAGGCCAGAGGAGAGGATGTCACTGACCTTTGCATCTATGTTGAGACCAGAATCAGAAATAACTCTGGCATTTGAGGAGGTGCAAATAGGTCCAAGGCTTCGCCAAGAATCAAACCAAAGGGAGGTAGAAGCTCCATTCCCAACTCTGACTGTGGGCCGGGTTCTCTCTCAGGATCAAATCAGAAAATTGAGCTGTGGCTTTAGTGATGAGGAAATCAAGCTACATTCTTGGACTTCATCCCAACAAATCTCCTGGCCCGGATGGTTTCAATGCTTTCTTCTTCCATAAGACGTGGCCCATTGTGGGAAATGATATCACTGCGGCTGTCAGGGACTTCTTCTCCAAGGGTGTTCTTCTCAAGGAAGCTAATTGCATGATCATTGCTCTTATCCCCAAGGTTCCCAATGCATCTAAATTAAAGGATTTCAGGCCTATTTCCTGCTGCAACACTATTATAAATGCATTTCTAAGTTGCTTGCCAATCGGCTGAAAGAAGTTCTTCCTTCCTTTATCAATGAAGCTCAATCCGCCTTCGTGCATGGTAGAAGCATTGGCGATAATATTTTGTTGGCTCAGAAGCTGATTCGTGGTTATCACCTTTCCCCTTCCTCATCGAACTGTGCCCTTAAAGTCGACCTAATGAAGGCGTTCGACTCTATTCGGTGGGACTTTCTCTGGGACTCTCTTCGGCTTCTTGGTTTCCCTCTCATCTTCATAGGTTGGATCAAGGCCTGTGTCTCCTCTGCTAGGTTTTCTGTCTCTATTAATGGAGAGCTCAAAGGGTTCTTCGATGGGAAGAGAGGGCTCCGTCAAGGTGATCCCATTTCACCCTATTTATTTGTTATTTGCATGGATGTCTTCTCCCGGATCCTTGACCAGAAAATCCAAGCTTCCCAGTCTTTTAAATATCATTGGAGATGCCGGAAATCTGGATTATCTCATCTTTGCTTTGCGGATGATTTACTTATCTTTTGCCGTGGAGATCTCAATTCCATTAGAGTTGTGAAGGATGCTCTTGTTACCTTCTCCTCACTTTCTGGGTTAATTCCTAATAAATCTAAAAGTTCAATCTTTGTCTCCGGGAGCTCGGCTGATACTCAGAATGACTTTGCTAACTTCTTCGGTTTCAGCCTGGGTACCTTTCCTATTCGTTATCTGGGGGTCCCTCTCATCTCCTCGAAGCTCCGTGCTCTGGATTGTCATGCTTTGGTCGACCGTATTTTGAAGAGGATTAAGCTTTGGACTAACCGTTTCCTCTCTTATGCTGGAAGGTTACAACTTATCCAATCAGTTATTTTCAGTATTCAGTCTTTCTGGAGTGCTCATTTCATCCTTCCTGTAAAAGTCACCAAAGAGATTGAAGGTATTCTTTCTGCTTTCTTATGGAAGGGTTGTTCCTTGTCTCGCAAAGGTGCTAAAGTGGCTTGGTCTGATATCTCCTGTCCGAAGGTTGAAGGTGGTTTGGGAATCAAAAGGATTCGTGATTGGAACAACGCTTCTATGACCCGCTATATTTGGTTACTCTGCCAGCCTTGCTCCAAGTCTCTATGGGCCACTTGGGTTAAGATGAACCTTCTGCATAAAGATCAATTCTGGGTGGCTAAAGTTCCTTGGCATGCTCTTGGACTTGGAGGAAAATTCTCAAGCTTAGGGAAAGAGTGAAGGGCTTCATCTCTATCAAAGTGGGGAATGGTGAGAATACCTCTCTATGGTTTGACTCTTGGAGACCTCTTGGACCTATTTGTTCTTCCCCCAATGCTAGAGTTATTTGGATTCGGGTCTTTCCAAGGATGCAAAAGTCAGCGCCATCCTCTCTGATGGCATCTGGAGATGGCCAGTTGCTAATTCCTTCGATCTGATTACTTTGAAGGATGAAGCTCGATCTCTCCCTCTGCCTGATTGCAGCCACCTAGATAAGGTTCTTTGGGATGGATCTTGTGATTTTTCTATTAAAAGGGTTTGGAATTGCCTTCGCACCTCTTCTCAACCGGTTGACTGGGCTCATCTTCTTTGGTTTAAGCATCATGTTCCTCGTCATTCCTTCATTTCATGGTTAGCATTTAGAGGCAGGCTCTCTACCAGGACCGCCTTCAATCTTTTGGTATTCACTGTCTCTCTTCATGTATTCTATGCCATGGCACTACTGAGGACCATAACCATCTGTTTTTTAATTGCTCATTCTCCTATCGGATCTGGACTTCCATTGCCGGTAAGTGCGCCTTGAGGTATAATTCTTCTTCTTTAGGGCAGTTTAAGGCAGTGGCTTTGCAGAAGCATCAAAGGTTCTGGGAGCTTCTTTGTACTTCATTTGGCATGAAAGGAACTCTCGCAGTCATGGGAATCGACCTCTTAATGGGAATCGTTGCGGAATCTGATGGATCGCAACCGTCGGATCGATCATCGCCGATCGAGATCATGGCTTGGATCGATTGCAACTGTCAGATCGACGCTGATAGGATTGATCGCAACAGTTTCATCGATCATCGCCGATCAGGATCATGGCTTGGATCGATCGCAACCGTCGGATCTTCGCCGATCGGATGGGTCGCAACCGTCAGACGTCGCCGATCGAATGGATCGCAACCGTTGGATCGAACAGGATCATGGCTTCGATCGATCGTAACCATCAGATTGTCGCCGATCAAAAGGATCATAACGGTCCGATCGATCATCGCCCTCGGGATCATAGCTTGGATCGATCGCAAACCGTTGGATCGTCGTTGATCGGATGGATCACAACCGTTGGATCGATCATTGCCGATCGGATGGATTGCAACAGCCCGATCGATCATCACAGATCGAGATCATGTCATGGATCGATCACAACCATCGGATCGTCATCGATCGGATGGATCGCAACCATCGGATTGATCATTGACGATCGGAATCATGGCTTGGATCGATCACAACCATCGGATCATCACCAACGGATGTATTGCAACCGTCGGATCGATTATCACTGATGGGGATCACAGCTTGGATCGATCGCAATCGTCGGATCGTCGCCGATCGTATTGATCGCGCCGATCGGATTGATCGCAACGGTCTGATCGATCATTGCCGATTGTGATCATTGCTTGGATCGATCGCAACCATCGAATCTTCGCCAATCGAATGGATACGATCCATCCAATCGGCGATAGATCATCGCCGATCGGGATCATGGCTTTGATCGATTGCAACCGTTGGATCGTCGTCAATCGGATGGATCGCACCGTCGGATCGATCATTGCCGATCGAGATCATGGCTTGGATCGATCGCAAACCGTCGGATCGTCGCTGATCGGACGGATCGCAACCGTCGGATAGTCGCCGATCGGATGGATCACAACCGTTTGATCGATCTTTGCCAATCGAGATCATGGTTTGGATCGATCGCAACCATCGGATCGTAGCCGATCGGATGGATCGCAATGGTCCGATCGATCAACGCCGATCGAAATAATGGCTTGGATCGATTGCAACCGTCGGATCGACGCCGATCGGATTGATCGCAATAGTTTCGTCTCGATCATCGTCGATCCGGATCATGGCTTGGATCGATCGCAACCGTCGGATCTTCACCGATCGAATAAAATTGCAACCATAGGATCGATCATCGCCGATCGGTATCATGGCTTGGATCGATCGCAACCATCAGATCATCGCCGATTGGATGGATCGTAACCATCGGATCGATCATCGCCAATCGGGATCATGGCTTGCATCGATCGCAAACATCGGATCGTCGTCGGTCAATTGGATCACAACCATCGGATCGATCATTGCCGATCGGGATCATGGCTTGGATCGATCACAACCGTCGGATCATCGCGGATCGATGGATCGTGACCGTTGGATCGATCATCGCCGATCGGGACTATGGCTTGGATCGATCGCAACCGTCGGATCATCGCTGATCGGGATCACGGCTTGGATCGATCGCAACCGTCGGATCGTCGCCTATCGGATTGATCGCAACGGTCTGATCGATCATCGCCGATTGGGATCATTGCTTGGATCGATCGCAGCCATGGGATCTTAGCTGATCGGATGGATCGCAACCGTCAGATCAATCATCGCCGAACGAGATCATGGCTTGGATCGAGTGCAACTGTCAGATCGACGCCGATAGGATTGATCGCAACAGTTTCATCGATCATCGCCGATCAGGATCATGGCTTGGATCGCAACTGTCGAATCATCACCGATCGGATGGATCGCAACCGTCGGATCGTCACCGATCGGATGGATCGCACCGTCGGATCGATCAGGATCATGGCTTTGATCGATCGCAACCATCGGATCGTCGCCAATAGGATGGATCACGATCGTCAGATCGATCATCGCCGATCGGTATCATGGCTTGGATCGATCGCAACCATTGGATCATCGCCGATCGGATGGATCACAATCGTCGGATTGATCATCGATGATCGGGATCATGGCTTGGATCGATTACAACCTTGGATCGTCGCCGATCGGATGTATTGCAACCGTCAGATTGATTATCGCTGATCGGGATCACAGCTTGGATCGATCGCAAACCATCGGAACGTCGCCGATCGGATTGATCGCAACGGTCTGATCGATCATTGCCGATGTGATCATGCTTGGATCGATCGCAACCATCGGATCTTCGCCGATCGAATGGATCGCAATCGTCGGATCGATCATCGCCGATCGGAATCATGGCTTGGATACACAACCGTGGGATCGTCACCGTTTGGATGGATTGCAACCGTCGGATATAGATCATCGCCGATCGAGATCATGGCTTGGATCGATCACAACCGTTGGATCATCGCTGATCGGATGGATCGCAACTGTCGGATCGATCATCGCCGATCGGGTTCATGGCTTGTATCGATCGCAACCGTTGAATCGTCACCGATCTAATTGATCGCAACGTTCCAATCGATCATCGCCGATTGGGATCATGGCTTGGATTGATCGCAATAGTCGGATCTTTACCGATTGGATGGATCCAACCGTCGGATCGATCATCGCCGATCGGGATCAGGCTGGATCGATCGAAACTGTCGGATCGTCGCCGATCGGATGGATCAAAACCATCTGATCAATCATTGCCGATCGAGATCATGGCTTGGATCTATCGCAACCGCCGGATCGTAGCCGATTGGATGGATCGCAACGGTCCGATCGATCATCGCCGATCGAGGTCATGGCTTCGATCTATTGCAACCGTCGGATCGACGCCGATCGGATTGATCGCAATAGTTTCGTCGATCATCGCCGATCAGGATCATGGCTTGGATCGATTGCAACCATCGGATCTTCGCCAATCGGATGGATCGCAACCCATAGGATCGATCATCGCCGATCAGGATCATGGCTTGGATCGATCGCAATCGTCAGATCGTCATCGATCGGATGGATCGCAACCGTCGGATCGATCATCGCCGATTGGGACCATGGCTTGGATTGATCGCAACCATCGGATTGTCGCCGATCGGTTGGATCACAACCTTCGGATCGATCATCGTTGATCGGGATCATGGCTTGGATCGATCACACCGTCTGATCATCGCGGAATCGGATGGATCGCAACCGTCGATCGATCATGGCCGATCGGGATTATGGCTTGGATGGATCGCAATCGTCGGATCATCGTCGATCGGATGGATCGCAACCATCGGATCGATCATCGCCGATCGAGATCATGGCTTGGATCGATTGCAACTGTCAGATCGACGCCGATAGGGTTGATCGCAACAGTTTCATCGATCATCGCTGATCGGGATCATGGCTTGGATCAATCGCAAACCGTCGGATCTTCGCCGATCGGATGGATTGCAACCATAGGATCATTGCCGATCGGATGGATCGCAACCGTCGGATCGATAAGTATCATGGCTTGGATCGATCGCAACCGTTGGATCGTCGCCGATCGGATGGATCGCAACCATCGAATCAATCATCGATGATCGGGATCATGGCTTGGATCGATCGCAACCGTTGGATTGTCGCCGATTGGATGTATTGCAACCATCGTATCGATTATCGCTGATCGGGATCACGGCTTGGATCGATCGCAACCGTCGGATCGTCGCCGATCGGATTAATTGCAACGGTCTGATCGATCATCGTCGATTGGGATCATTGTTTGGATCGATCGCACCATCGGATCTTCACCGATCGAATGGATCGCAACCGTCGGATTGATCATCGCCGATCGAGATCATGGCTTGGATCGATCACAACCGTGGGATCATCATCGTTTGGATGGATTGCAAACTATCGGATCGATCATCGCCTATCGGGATAATGGCTTGGATCGATCGCAACCATTGGATCGTCGCTGATTGGATGGATCGCAACCGTCGGATCGATCATCGCCGATCGGGTTCATGGCTTGGATCGATCACAACCATCGAATCGTCACCGATCGAATTGATCGCAACGGTCCAATCGATCATCGCCGATCGGGATCATGGCTTGGAACGATCGCAACAGTTAGATCTTTATCGATCGGATGGATCACAACCGTCGGATCGATCATCGCCGAATGGGATCATGGGTTGGATCCATCGCAACCATCGGATTGTCGTCGATCGGATGGATCGCACCATCGAATCGATCATCGCTGATCGGGATGGATCGCAACCGTTGGGTCGATCGATCATCGCCGGTCTGGATCATGGCTTGGATCGATCGCAACCGTTGGATCGTAGCCGATCGAATGGATCGCAACTATCGGATTGATCATCGCCGATCGGGATCATGGCTTGGATCGATCGCAACCATTGGATCGTCGTCGATCGGATGGATCGCAACCGTCGGATCGATCTTGCCGATCGAGATCATAGCTTGGATCGATCGCAACCGTCAGATCATCGCCGATCGGATGGATCGCAGCCGTCGGATCGATTATCGCCGATCATGATCATGGCTTGGATCGATCGCAACCGTCGGATCATCGCCGATCGGATGGATCGCAACCATTTGATCGATCATTGCCGATCGGGATCATGGCTTGGATCGATTGCAACCATCGGATCGTCGCCGATCGGATGGATCGCAACCGTCGGATCGATAATTACCGATCGGGATCATGGCTTCGAGTGATCGCAACCGTCGGATCATCGCAGAACGGATGGATAGCAACCGTCGTATCGATCATAGCCGATCGTGATCATGTCTTGGATCGATCGTAACCGTCGGATCCTCACCAATTGGATGAATTGCAACCATCGGATCGATCATCACCGATCGAGATCATGGCTTGGATCGATCGCATTAGTCGGATCATCGCCGATCGGATGGATCGCAACCGTCGGATCGAACATCGCCGATCGGGATCATGGCTTGGATCGATTGCACCATCGAATTGTTGCCGATCGGATGATCACAACCATCGGATCCTCACCATCGGATGGATCGCAACGTTCCGATCGATCATCGCCTATCGGAATCATGGGTTGGATCGATCGCAGCCGTCGGATCATCACCGATCGGATGGATCGCAATGTATGATCGACCATCGCAGATCGAGATCATGGCTTGGATCGATCGCAACCGTCGGATCATCGTCTATCGGATGGATCGCAATCGTAGGATCGGTCATCTCGATCGGGATCATGGCTTGGATGGATCGCAACCGTCGGATCGTTGCCGATCGGATTGATCACAACGTTCGGATCGATCATCGCCGATCGGGATCATGGCTTGGATCGATCGCAACGTCGGATCATCGCCAATCGGATTGATCATAATGGTTGATCGATCATCGCCGATTGGGATTATTGCTTGGATCGATTGCAAACCATTGGATTCTTCACGGATCGGATGGATCACAACCGTCGGATCGATCATCGCTGATCGGGATCATGGCTTGGATCGATCACAGCCATCGGATGGATCGACGCTGATCGGATGGATCGCAACGTCGGATCGATCATCACTGATCAGGATCATGGCTTGGATCGATCGCAACCGTTGGATCATCGTCGATCGGATGGATTGCAACCGTCGGATCGATCATTGCCGATCGGGATCATGGCTTCGATCGATCGCAACTATCGGATCATCACCAATTGGATGGATCGCGATCATGGGATCGATCATCGACGATCGGTATCATGGCTTGGATCGATCGCAACCGTCGGCTCATCGCCGATCGGATGGATTGCAACCGTCAGAACGATCATCGACAATCGGGATCATACTTGGATCGATCGCAAACCGCCGGATCATAGCCGATCGGATGGATCGCAACGGTTCGATCGATCATCGCCGATCGGGATCATGGCTTGGATCGATCGCAACCATCGGATCATCGCTGATCTGATGGATCGCAACCATCGGATCGATCATCGCCGATCGGGACCATGGCTTGGAATGATCGCAACCGTCGTTCGTTGCCGATCGGATGGATCGCAACGGTCGGATCGATCATCACCGATTGAGACCATGTCTTGGATCGATCGCAACCATCAGATCGTTGCCGATCGGATGGATCGCAATGGTTCCGATCGATCATCGCGATCAGGATCATGACTTTGATTGATTGCAACCGTTGGTCATCGTTGATCGGATGGATCATAACTGTCGGATTGCTCATCGTCGATCGAGATCATGGCTTGGATTGATCGCAACCATCGGATCATCGCAGATCGAAAGGATCGCAGCCGTCGGATCAATCATCACCGATTGGGATCATNTCGCAACGGTCTGATCGATCATCGCCGATCGGGATCATGACTTTGATCGATTGCAACTGTTGGATCATCGTCGATCGGATGGATCACAACTGTTGGATTGATCATCGTCGATCGAGATCATGGCTTGGATTGATCGCAACCATCGGATCATCGCGGATCGAAAGGGTCGCAGCCGTCGGATCGATCATCGTCGATCGGGATCATGGCTTGGATCGATCGCAATCGTCGGATCATCGCCGATCGGATGGATCGCAACCGTCCGATCGATCATCGCCGATCGAGATCATGGCTTGGATCGATCACAACCACCGGATCATAGCCGATCGGATGGATCGCAACGGTCCGATCGATCATCGCCGATCAGGATCATGGCTTGGATTGATCACAACCATCGGATTGTCGCAGATCAGATGGATCGCGACCGTCGGATCGATCATCGCAGATCGAGATTATGGCTTGGATCGATCGCAACCGTTGGGGATCATCACCGATCGGATGGATCGCAATCATCGGATTGATCATCGCTGATCGGGATCATGGCTTGGATCGATCGCAACCATCGGATCGTCGCCGATCGGATTGATCGCAACGGTCTGATCGATCATCGCCAATTGGGATCATTGCTTGGATCGATCGCAACCATTGGATCTTCGCTGATCGGATGGATTGCAACCGTCGGATCGATCATCGCCGATCAAGATCATGGCTTGGATCGATTGCAACTGTCAGATTGACGCCGATAGGATTGATCGCAACAGTTTCATCGATCATCACTATCAGGATCATGGCCTGGATCGATCGCAACCGTCGAATCTTCGCAGATCGAATGGATCGCAACCGTCGGATCGTCGCTGATTGGATGGATCGCAACCGTCGGATCGATCAGGATCATGGCTTCGATCGATCGCAACCATTGGATCGTCACCAATCTGATGGATCATGATCGTCAGATCGATCATTGTCGATCGATAACATGGCTTGGATCGATCGCAACCATTGGATCGTCGCCGATCGGATGGATCGCAACCGTCAGATCGATCATCGCCGATCGGGATCATGGCTTGGATCTATCGCAACCCGACGATCATCGCCGATCGGATGTATTGCAACCGTCGAATCGATCATCGCTAATCGGGATCATAGCTTGGATCGATCGCAACCATCGGATCGTCGCCGATCGGATGGATCGCAACCGTTGAATCGATCATCGTCGATCGGGATCATGGCTTGGATCGATCGCAACCGTCGGATTGTCACCGATCAGATGGATCACAACCATCGGATCGATCATCGCCGATCGAGATCATGGCTTAGATCGATCATACTGTCGGATCGTCGTGGATCGGATGGATCGAGACCGTCGGATTGATCATCGCCGATCGGGATCATGGCTTGGATCGATCGCAAGTGTCGGTTTGTCACCGATCGGATGGATCACAATAGTCGGATCGATCATCGCCAATCGAGATCATGGCTTGGATCGATCGCAACCATCGGATCATCGCTGATCGAATGGATTGCAATGGTCTGATTGATCATCTCCCATCGAGATCACGGCTTAGATCGATCGCAACCGTTGGATTGTTGTCAATCGGATGGATCACAACCGTCGGATCGATCATCGCCGATCGGGATCATGGCTTGGATCGATCGCAACCATCGGATCATTGCTGATCGGAATGATCACAACCGTCGGATCGATCATCGTCGATTGGTATCATGGCTTGGATCGATCGCAACCATCGGATCATCGCCGATTGGATGGATCGCTACCGTCCTTTTGATCATCGCCGATTGAGATAATGGCTTGGATCGATCGCAACCGCCGGATAGTAGCCGATCGGATGGATCACAATGGTCCAATCGATCATCGCCGATTGAGATCTTGGCTTGGATCGATTGCAACTGTCGGATCGACACCGATCGGATTGATCGCAACAGTTTCATCGATCATCGCCGATCTGGATCATAGCTTCGATAGATCGCAACCGTCGGATCTTCGCCGATCGGATGGATCACAATCGTTGGATCGATCATCGCCGATCGGGATCATGGCTTGGATCGATCGCAATCGTCGGATCATCGCCGATCGGATTGATCGCAACCATCGGATAAATCATCGTAGATCGGGATCATGGCTTGGATCGATCGTAACCGTCGGATCATCGCCGATCGAATGGATCGCAACAGTCGGATCGATCATCCATGATCGGGATCATGGCTTAGATCGATCGCAACCGTCGGATCGTCGCCGATCGGATGGATCTCCACCCAATCGGATGGATCTCAACCCGATCGGATGGATCTCAACCTGATCGGGTTCAAGACATGATCGATCATCGCCGATCGGGACCATGGCTTGGAATGATCGCAACCGTCGGTTAGTCGCTGATCGGATGGATCGCAATAGTCGTATCGATCATCGCCGATCGAGATCATGTCTTAGATCGATCGCAACCATCGGATCGTCGCCGATTGGATGGATCGCAATGGTCCGATCGATCATCGCCAATCGGGTTCATGACTTTGATCGATCGCAACCGTGGGATCATCGTCGATCGGATGGATCTCAACCATCGGATCGATCATCGCCGATCAAGATCATGGCTTGGATCGATCGCAACCATCGGATCATCCTGATCGGAAGGATCGCAACCGTCGGATCAATCATCGCCGATCGAGATCATGGCTTGGATCGATCGCAACCGTCAGATCGTCGCGATCGGATGGATCGCAACCGTCCGATCGATCATCACCGATCGAGATCATGGCTTGGATCGATCGCAACCGCCGGATCGTAGCCGATCGGATGGATCGCAATGGTCCGATCGATCATCGTTGATCGGGATCATGGCTTGGATCGATAGCAACCATCGGATCGATGCCGATCGGATTGATCTGATTTGGGTTTAACTTGAACTTGGTTCAACCCAGTGTTGAAAAATATCTCTAAGTAACTCTCTAGATTGTACTTGATTTGAATTTGGTCTAATTTGATCTAACTTTGATCTATCAATATTGGAGGAATGCTCGAGATTGTAGTTAATTGAGGTTGATCTAAGTTTGATCCAACACAATCTTGAAACGATGCTCCACGTTGGACTTGACTCATGTTTGATTTAAGTTTGATCTAATTTCAATCTTGGAGCAACGCTCCATATGAGATTTTATTTGGGTCCGATCTTAGTTTGATCTAACCCGAACTTGTGCCAATGCCCAAGATTCGACTTGATTCAGAATTGACATTGGTTTGATCTAACCCAATTTTAAACAAATGCATCATATTGAACTAAATTCAAGTTTGATCTTCGTTTCATTCAAACTAATCTTGTGGAGCATTGCTCTAGATTGGACTTGATTCAGGTTCGATCAAATGAAAAGAGATCAAAGTTTGATCTAGGCCGATCATATTATAATGTTTAGATTTAAATTGATTCGGGCTTTATCTTATTTGATCTGAACTAATTATGGAGTAACACTCTAAATTGAACTCGATTCGGGTTTGACCTAACTTGATCTTCGAACGATGCTCCTAATTTAACTTGATTAAGGTTCGATCAGAGTTTGATCTAAATGATATCGAAGCAATGCTTCATATTATACTTAATTTGGGCTCCATCTTGGTTTGAACAAACCCGATCTTGAAGTAGCACTATAAAAAAGACTTGATTTATGTTTGTTGTTTTATCGAACCCGATTTTAGGGCAACGCTTTAGATTTGATCTGATTTGGGTTTATTCTAAGTTTGATCAAACCCAATCTTAGTGCAATGCTCTCGATTAAACTTGATTTGGGTATTATCTTTAACTTCATCGAGCCTAATCTTAGAGCAACACTCAAATTAGACTTGATTAGTGTTTGATCTAACCTGATCATGATGCAGCATCACTCCATATTGAACTTGATTCATCTTAGAGCTAAGATTGATCCAACCCGACCTTAGAGAAATGCTCCATATCCGACCCTATCTTGGAACAATGCATTAAATTGCATTTGATTCATATTTGATTTGAGTTTGAACCAAATCAATCTTGGAGGAATGCAGCATATTTCACTTAATTCGAGATTGATATAAGTTTGATCCAATACGATCTTTGAGGAATGCTCTACATCGAACTTGATTTGTGCCTGATCTTGGTTTGATCAAGCTCCACCTAAGATCAAGGCTCCATATTGAACTTAATTCCGATTTGATCCAAGTTTAGTTGAACCCGATCTTGGAGCAATGTTACATATTTGATTTGTTCCAGGTCCGATTTAAGTTTAATCCACCCTGATCTTAGAGCAATGCTTTAAATTGAACTTGATTGGGGTTTGATCAAAGGTTGATTGAGTTCGATATAACAATAATAGAATCCAGATTGGACTTGATTTGGGTTTGATATAAGTTTGATCCAACTCGATCCTCGAGCAATGCTCTCGATTTGACTTGGTTTGGGTTTGATCCAACCTTTTCTTAGAGCAATGCTGCAAATTAGATTTGATTCATGTGGATCTAATTTGATCTAACCTGGTCTTGTTGCAATGCTTTAGATTGGACTTATTTTGAAATTTGATCTAAGTTTGGCTCGACCCGATCTTGGAGCATCACTTCCAATTGGACTTGACTCAGAAGGTTTGATCTAAGTTTCATTCGATCCGAACTTAGAGCAACATTCCAAATTCAAATTGATTTAGCCTTAATTTGGCCCGATCTTGTAGCAACGCTCCAGATTGAACTTCATTTAGCTTGATGTAGGTTAGATCTAATCCAATCATGGAGTAATGCTTCGATTGAACTTGATTTTAGTTTGATTTCACCCAATCTTGGTGTAACGCTCGAGAATGAACTTTATTTGGGTCTGAACTTAGCTCCATCTAACCCGATCTTAGAATAATGCTCTATATTTAACTTTATTTAGGATTGATCTTAATTTTATCCAACCCGATATTATAAAAGTGCAGATTGAACTTGATTTGTGTTTGATTTAATTTGATTTAATATCTTGATTCAACACTCTAAATTGAAGTTGATTCATTTTTGATGTAAATTTTATCTGACCCAATCTCGGAGCAATTGTCTAGATGGGATCTGATTTGGGTTTAACTTGAACTTGGTTCAACCTAGTGTTGAAAAATCTCTAAGTAACTCTCTAGATTGTACTTGATTCGAATTTGGTCTAATTTGATCTAACTTTGGATCTATCAATATTGGAGGAATGCTCGAGATTGTACTTAATTGAGGTTTGATCTAAGTTTCATCCTATAACTCTTCCGCTTCGTGATGGGGAATGGAAGACTGTGGTTTCCTAAATGCTTCTCTCTCTAAGCATGAGAGCTTCTCTCTCTAAGCGCTCCGTCTCTTGCTCCTATTTTCTTGTTTGGTAACTGGTTCTATGGAAGGCTCTGTTTCGGCTGATCTTCCCGGAAGGATTGTTCCCCTTCCTGTCCCTAAGGAGGTCTCGGTTGGTTTAGCCCTGGATGAGGTTTCTTTGGAATCCTCATCCATCTCTAATCCAGTCAATGGCGTAGGTGGGACGCGGAGGAATGTGGAGTCCCGGTGCATTGCTCACGTTCCTCCGTCTTCCGCTGTTCTTGGTAATAAAGCTTCTTCTTCCCAGTGGCTCGATTCGTCCTCCTCCTCTGCTTGGATTTCGAATGCTGTTGCCTCCCTGGGTTCTGCTGGTTCGTCTCTGGTTGCTCCTAGCGTTGGATGCGTGGATCCTTCCGTGATGGCTGTTCTATCTAAGGGTTCGCTGGGGGGGGAGGACAGTTCTGCTTCTCCCAGTTTCGGTCTTCATGCGGCCGATTTAGAGTTCCTCGGCTCTGTTCCTTCTGCTTCGGGTTCGCTGAGGCCGCTTCATCACCATTGTACGGTTCCTTCTTCTTCGTTAGGTGGTCCGCTGGGTAAGAAGGTGATCTCTGTACCTTCCTCAAAGCTTGAATTTGGAGATTTAACTTTCCCGCCTCTGGCAAAGTCCGCAATGCTCTCAGCTTCGGGCGAGCCCGATCCATCGGGAGGCTTAGCGGGTTCCCCTGTTCTCTGCCCGGTTAGTGCGGAGAATCCGTTATGTGCTAAAGCGAGCTGGGCGTCCCTGGTATCGGATTCCCCAGCTCTTTGAAGCTTTCTTACTTCAAGCCAGCCTCTTCTTCGTCCGATGGCAGAGTTAGCTTATCTCTTCCTCCTGAGATTGCTCGGATCGGAGCGGCAGCCTGGGAGACTACAATCGTTGGATTCTTCTTAGATAAGCTCCCGTTCTCTATGGTGGATTCCTTTGCCCGAAGGTTGTGGGGCAATAAGGGCCTCGTCGAGGTTCTTAGTAATGGAAGCGGCTTCTTCTTTTTTAAGTTTTCAAATAAGGCTGCGCTGTTGGGAATTCTGGAAGGAGGCCCCTGGTACTTCGGAGGTCGTCCGATCTTCTTGAAACCTTGGAGTCCGGGTATGTTATTATCCAAAGATGGGTGCAAGAAGGTTCCCATTTGGGCTCGGTTCTTCAATGTTCCCTTGGAATTCTGGACTGCTGAAGGACTTAGCCGAATTGCCAGCGTCGTAGGGTCCCCTCTTCACGCGGACCAGATGACTTCCTCACTCAAGCGCCTAGCTTATGCTAGAATCTGCTTGGAGATTAGTATTGATGATCCTCTCCCTCACTCTCTGGACCTGTTATTGGAGGATGGAAGATCTATCGAAGTCCTCATTGAATACAACTGGGTTCCTAAGCGGTGCCCTGTCTGCAAGGTATTTGGCCATCTTCCTAAAAATTGCATGAAAACTGTTCGCCAATCCTGGGTTCCAAAACCCGGCCCTGTTGATGGGCTCTCTGTTGATGCTCCAACGCTCGGATCAAAGCCCGGCCCTGAAGGTATGGATCTCCTTGTAACTCCATCTCCATCTATTACCTACTCTGGCAACAACAATGATGCAAAGGTCGGGAGCGGATTTTTCTGTCCCAAACCGGCAGCTGGACCCTCTGTTTCGGGAGGATGCAAGGTGTCAAATTCATATGCTCCCCTCCAAGACATTGCCGATGCTCAAGTCGTGTTGAATGGTGGGGCTGTCTCTCTTTCTCCTAGTGTTGCTGCGGCCTCAGTTGTGCCAGATGCGACCGCCAACGGCGCAAGCTCTTCCTCCCTGGTGATTGCTTCAGACTGTCTGAGCCCTGTGTCGTTGGCAAATAAAGTAGCCGCTGGAGATTCTACTGTGGGGTCTTTTGTCATTGATGATGAAGTCTTCCAACGTAGGGCCGTGCCGGAAAATCGTAGGACCGTGCCGGACAATCTCTCACGCTCGCCAAAGGCTATGCATGCCTCTGCCTCTGCTTCTATGAATCAGGATTTGCCCTTTTCGAATGCCCTCCCATCAAATGGGTTGCAATCTTCTGTTAATTCTTTCACTGCCCTGAGATCAGCTGGAGTTCTTCCTGATATGGGATGTCATGGAGCGCCCGTTTCAGCTGTCGAGCCGATTGTTGCTGTGGATGCTCCGTCTGGTTCAGGACTCTGCGATCCGAAATTAGCTACAGATCCGATAGCTGACGGCGATGAAAATCCAATAACATTTGACGATCCGTTTGCTACAGGACCTACTGACCCGTTAGCATCTGACGATCCGAATGCATTGCTACAGGAACTTGTGGTCATTTCCTCTGTTTCTCCTCATGAAGATCAATCCGGCTCCACTCGTCACCCTGTCGATGCCTATTCAAATTCTAATGCTCATCTGGGGACCTCTCCTCCTTCATCGTCCCCCTCAAGCACTCCCCTGTTAGCCAGGAAAGTTATTATGATTGATGAAGTGGAGATGAAACTGGGAAGGAAGAAAAAGAAGGACAAGAAGCTTGCTGCTAGCTCTGGACTCTCCAGAGGGCTTCTATCCAAATCATCCAAATGATCAAGGTAGCTTCCTGGAACATCAGGGGTCTAAACGATCCCTCTAAGCATTCAGAGGTTAAGAATCTTGTACATACCCAAAAAATCTCCTGTATTGCTCTCCTTGAGACCAAGATCAATCCTTGCAATAAAGATAAGTTCCAATCGTCTCTGTTTCCGGGATGGGATTGCTATAACTTTTATGATGAAGATAACTCGGGAAGGATTTGGATCTGGTGGGACCCTAAAATTCTTCTTGCATCTGTTATCTCCAAACTGGATCAAATTATCCATTTGTCTCTCACTATCATAGGCTCTGGCGAGCGTTTTGTCAGCTCTTTTGTTTACGGCTCAAATGACCTTGTGACTCGCCGCTGTCTCTGGAAGAACTTGATTGATCATGCTGTTCCCTTCTCCCAACTGCCGTGGCTTGTTATGGGTGACTTCAATGCTATCCGCTTCAGGCAAGAAAGAAAAGGAGGTAGTTCTCAATGGCCGAGCCACATGGATGATCTTAATAATGCCCTGTTTCATGCTGGTCTGGACGATCTTCGCTTCAGTGGATTTCTCTTCACCTGGCATAACTCAAGAGCCAGTGGGCATATCATGTGCAAGCTTGACAGGGCTCTTGTGAATTCTATCTGGCTCAATAAATTCCATCATGCAAATGCCCATTTTCTTCCGTTTGGTCTCTCTGATCATTCACCGGCTGTTGTGGATCTTGGGCTGAATCGTCCGCTATTCAAAACCCCCTTCAAATTCTTCAACTTCTGGTCTGAGTTTGATGAATTTATGCCGTTAGTTGAGAGGGTTTGGAACACTCCGGTTGCTGGTCACTCCATGTTCAAAGTCTACAGGAAATTGAAACTATTAAAATCTGCTCTCAAGGATTTATGTAAGACAAAAAATGTTCTTATCAATGGGGATCTTTCCTCTCTACGCACTGAACTTGATGGCCTTCAATCGTCTATTGCCGGTGGCTCAAATATCAGCGATCTGCTTGAAAAGGAGCAAGATTGTGCTAATAGGCTGGCCACCGCCTACAAGGGGAGGGAGAGCTACGCCAAACAAAAAAGCAGAATCCAATGGCTTAAGGAAGGTGACAAAAACTCTGCCTTCTTCTTCAACTCGGTTAAAGGGAGACATAACACCAACAGTATCCTCTGCATCCAGAATCAAAATGGTGATTGGATTAGAGACAAGGAACAGATTGTTCAAGAAATCGTTTGCTTCTACAAGCAACTCCTAGGCACGGATTCTGGCACAGATTATGTCGGGACCGAACAGCTTGATCTCTTCCTTGATCCAGTTCTCTCCCCAGATCAGGTTAGCAAGTTAAGCATCGGTTTCACTGATGATGAAATTAAAGCAGCTTTCTTTCAGCTTCATCCAAATAAAGCACCAGGACCGGATGGCTTCAATGCTTATTTCTTCCAACACACTTGGTCTATCGTGGGAGCTGATATCTCTTTGGCTATTAGGGACTTTTTCTCCACTGCTAAACTTCTCAAGGAAACAAATTGCACGTCTGTTGTGCTTATCCCCAAAGTCCCGAATGCAGCTCATCCTAAGGATTTCAGACCGATCTCCTGTTGCAATACAATCTATAAATGTATTGCAAAGCTCCTTGCTAACCGGTTAAAGGAAGTCCTCCCGTCTTTTATCAATGAGGCTCAGTCCGCATTCGTTCAGGGAAGGCATATTGGAGACAACATTCTTATGGCTCAGGAGCTAATTCGTGGTTACCATCGTTTCACCTCCTCCCCGAACTGCGTCCTCAAAATTGATATAATGAAAGCATTTGATTCTGTTCGTTGGGACTTTCTCTGGGATTCTCTTCGACTGCTTGGCTTTCCTCCCATTTTCATCGGCTGGATCAAAGCCTGTGTCACTTCTGCCAGGTATTCTATTGCAATCAATGGTGAACTTAATGGATTCTTTGAAGGGAAGAAAGGTCTCCGTCAAGGTCTCCGTCAATGTTATCTGCATGGATGTCCTCTCTCGGATTCTTGATCAAAAAATCCGTGCTTCCTCTTCCTTCAAATACCACATGAGATGTCGGGATTCTAGAATTACTCATTTATGCTTTGCTGATGATCTGCTGGTTTTCTGTCGCGGCGACCTGAACTCCATTACAGTTGTGAAGGATGCTCTGGATACCTTCTCTTCTCTCTCCGGCTTGGTCCCAAATAATGCCAAAAGTTCGATCTTTATTTCCGGATTGCCGGTGGATTCTAATCATGATCTTGTAAACTTCATTGGCTTCAAGCTTGGCTCCTTTCCCATCAGATATCTGGGGGTTCCTTTGATCTCCTCGAAGCTTAGAGCTATCGATTGCCATGCTCTTGTTGACCGTATTCTGAAGAGGATCAAGCTCTGGACAAATCGTTTCCTATCCTATGCTGGAAGGTTACAACTCATTCAATCTGTATTATTCAGTATCCAGTCTTTTTGGAGTTCTCATTTCATTCTCCTGGTTAAGGTTCTCAAAGATATTGAAGGGATTCTATCGGCTTTTTATGGAAGGGATGTTCTTTGAATCGCAATGGAGCCAAAGTAGCATGGTCGGACATCTCGTGCCCGAAAGACGAAGGGGGATTGGGGATCAAAAAAATTAGAGACTGGAATTATGCCTCCATGACCCGTTATATCTGGTTATTATGCCAGCCTTGCTCTAAATCTCTGTGGGCAGCGTGGGTAAAGAAGAATCTGCTTCATAAAGATCACTTTTGGGTTGCTAAAGTTCCATGGAATTGCTCCTGGACTTGGAGGAAAATCCTTAAGCTTCGGGATAGAGTAAAGGCCTATATCACAGTCAGAGTTGGGAATGGAGCTTCTACTTCTCTTTGGTTTGATTCTTGGCGTAGCCTTGGACCTATCTGCACCTCCTCAAATGCCAGAGTTATTTCTGATTCTGGTCTCACCATTGATGCAAAGGTCAGTGAAATCCTCTCCTCCGGCCTCTGGAACTGGCCTGCTGCAAATTCTATCGAGCTCTTTCAATTGAAGATTGAGACTAGATCCCTCGCTTTACCCGATTGTAGTCATCCAGATCAGATTCTTTGGGATGGTTCCACCGATTTCTCCATTAAAAGAGTTTGGAACTGTATCCGTGCTCATAACAATCGTGTTGATTGGGCTCACCTTCTATGGTTTAAGCATCATGTCCCGAGGCACTCCTTCCTTTTATGGTTAGCGATTCGCCATGTTTCCCCTTCTTTTAAGTATCATTGGAGGTGCCGGAAATCAAATGTTTCACACTTATGTTTTGCCGATGATTTGATGATTTTCTGCCGGGGTGATCTGGACTCTATTAGAGTAATTAAAGATGCTTTGGACACCTTCTCCTCCTTTTTGGACTCACCCCAATAATTCGAAATGCTCTGTTTTCATTTCGGGTGCTTCGGATCAGCTGCAGCGTGACATTGTTGATTTCTTGGGTTACTCTCTTGGCTCCTTTCCTATTAAATACCTTGGTGTTCCTCTCATCTCCACACGGCTTAAAGCTACTGATTGCCAAGCCCTTGTGGACCGTATTATTGGAAGAATCAAGGTTTGGACCAATCGTTTTCTCTCCTATGCTGGTAGATTGCAACTCATACAGTCTGTCCTCTTCAGCATCCAGTCTTATTGGTGTGCTCATTTCATTCTTCCGGCTAAGGTCTCCAAGGATATTGAAAGTATTCTATCGGCTTTCCTATGGAATGGTGTTTCTTTAAACCGGTATGGTGCAAAGTCTCTTGGGCTGATATCTCTACTCCAAAGGCTGAAGGGGGTCTGGGAATCAAGAAGGTCCGAGATTGGAATGCTGCTTCTTTGTCTCGGTACATTTGGTTATTATGTCAACCGTGTTCCAACTCCTTATGGTCGGCCTGGGTAAAGATGAATCTTCTGCACAAGGAACAGTTCTGGGTGGCAAAAGTCCCATGGAACTGCACTTGGACTTGGAGGAAAATTCTCAAGATGCGGGGTAGAGTGAAGGATTTCATCTCTGTTAAAGTGGGGAATGGCTCTAACACTTCCCTTTGGTTTGATTCTTGGAAACCTCAAGGCCCCATTTGCTCCTCTACTCACGCTAGAGTTATTATTGATTCGGGTCTTTCAAAGGATGCTAAGGTTAGTGCTATTATTTCTTTTGGAACTTGGAAGTGGCCTGTTTCAAATTCGGTTGAGCTGATCACTTTGAAAGAAGACACCCGCTCCCTCTCTCCCCCTGACTGCAGCACCCACGATAGGGTTTTATGGGATGGATCTTCCGTTTTCTCCATTAAAAAGGCTTGGAATATCCTCCGATCTCCTTCCCTCTGTGTTGATTGGGCTCACTTACTTTGGTTTAAGCATCATATCCCGAGGCACTCCTTTATTTTATGGCTAGCTATTAGAGGTAGACTTTCTACTCAGGACCGCCTGGTATCATTTGGTATTCTCAGTCATATGACTTGCTCATTATGTCAAGATCGAATTGAGGACCATGGTCATCTATTTTTTAGTTGCCCCTTCTCCTTTCGGGTTTGGCAGTCCATAGCTGGCAAATGTAATCTATATCATTACCCTTCTTCTTGGGAGCGTCTGAGGCCGTGGCTCAGCAGAAACATCAATGGTGCAAATCTTCAATCCTCTCTTAGCAGGCTGGCTTTGGGAGCTTCTGTCTATTACATTTGGAATGAAAGGAACTCTCGCATGCATGGGCGGTTGCCTCTTAATGAGATCGGCATCGTTACCAAGATCATTGAATCAGTTAGGCTAAAGCTTGAGGGAGAAAAGTTTCCCAGGAATGCTACTAATCTACAGCTGCTAGATAGGTGGCAGCTATCCGCTTCCCTACTGGATTGATCTTGTCTTTCACTCGTTTTGAGCTCCTTTGTTAGTTGCTTGGTTTCTTTGTGGGCTGGGTTACCATTACTGTGGGTATTCTCTTCCATTTGCTTGATGCGTAACCCTTGGTGGATGTAATCCAATTTGGGGTTTTTTTTCCCATATTTGCTCCGGGGTATGCCCCGAGTACCTGTACTTATAACTTTTCACTTTCTTATTAATACATCTCACACATTTACCTTTCAAAAAAAAAAAAAAAAAATGCAACTCAGTGAGCTCAGCTCTAAGATCAGCCAAATCCCCATTAACCAAAGCATTCTTACTTCTACACAACTCCTTCAAGGCTGATTTGAGAAGCTTCAGCTTCCTGCAGACCCTGAACATAGCATGACCATCCACGTGGGTATTCCAGATATGCTCAACTAAAGGGAAGAACTCCTCAAACTCAGACCAGTGGTTAAAGAATTTGAACGGAGATTTATAAGTAGGGAAATGAGCCCCAAGCTTCACCACAGCCGCTGAATGATCAGAAAGTCCATACGGAAGAAATTCAGCTGAAGAGTTAGGATAGAAATTGAGCCATAAAGGATTTGCAAGAACTCTATCCAGCTTCCTGAGGATATGCCCAAAAGCTCTAGAATTGTGCCAGGTGAAAAGAAATCCACCGAATCTGAGATCCTCCAACCGGCTTCGAAGAGAGTATCATTTAAATCATCCATATGGGAAGGCCAATCAGAGCTACCACCCTTCCTCTCATGTCGATAGCGGATGGCATTAAAATCCCCCAAAATGATCCAAGGTAAATGGGCAAAGAGGTTAGCATGATCCTTCAAACTACCCCAGAGAAGCCTACGGGCTGAAACATCGTTAGAGCCATACACAAAAGAAGCAGCAAATTTATCTCCCGAGCTGCAGACAGAGAAAGAGATATGGATGACTTGATCATGCAAGGAAAAGCTATCAGCTTGAAGCTTCATGGGATCCCACCAAACCCAAATCCTACCCGATCCACTGCCATCGTAGTAGTTAATGCAATTCCAAGACTTGAATAAACTCTGTTCTACCTTTATTGCAAGGATTAATCTTAGTCTCAAGAAGGGCTAAGCAAGAAATATGATGTGTATGAACCAGATTACGAACCTCAAAATGTTTTGAAGGGTCATTAAGTCCCCGGATATTCCATGAGGCTAAATTAATCATCCAATTTCAAAGAAATCTTCCCCTTGGAATTCCCAGCACTCCTATTTTTCTTCTTATGCTTCATCAGCTTGCCCTGCTTTTTCTCAAGCTCGTCCACCAACAATAACCGCCTAGCAATAAGAGGGGTACTTGAGAAGGATGAAGACGAGGAGGGGGAAGAGACCTTACTACCTATAATGGTGGGGGACAAAGCAGAGAGGGAGGAGTCCCCAACAGGAGGAATAGAGGAACTGGCCATCGGGACAATCGGATCGTCAAATACAATCGGATCCCCCGCTCCAGAACCAATCGGATCGTCAACAGCTAACGGATCACCAACACCTTCCCCAAACGGATCGACAGCTGCAATCGGATCCCCGACACCTGAACCAAACGGATCGACAGCTGGAGTCGGATCATCAAGTCCTGAACCATTCGGATCGTCAACAGCAGCAGCCGAATCCTCAGCAACCCGGTCATCAAGCGAACGAAGCGCTGCAAAGCTGTTGACGGAGCTGCGCAATTCACGCGAAGGAGGAAGAAACCTTGGAGATGCCATTGATCTAGGGCCAGCCTGAGCCATTGAAGGAGAAGCAATCTGAGCCATGGGAGGGGAGGAATGCAAAATCGGAACATCCCTACGATTCGGAACTACATCAGGAATGGTCTTAGGAGGACACTGAGATTCTTTAGGAACCCAAGCAAGGTGAGAAGCCTTCTTGCAGAATTTGGGAAGATGTCCGAATTCCTTACAGATGGAGCATTTCTTAGGAACCCAGTTGTATTCAATCCGGATTTCCACTAAGTTTCCATCCTCCATAACAAGATCCAGAGAGTTGGGGAGAGGGTCATCAATACCAATCTCAATACAAATTCTAGCATAAGATAGCCTCTTCAAGGAAGAAGTCATTTTGTCAGCATGAAGGGGGATTCCAACAATGCTGGCAATGTGACTGAGTCCCTCCGCCGTCCAGAATTCTAGAGGAATGTTGAGAAAATGTGCCCAGATAGGAACCCGTTTGCAACCGTCTTTAGATAAATTCATTCCAGATCTCCAAGCTTTTAAGAAGATGGGACGACCTCCGAATACCAGGGGCCCCCATTCAGAATATCCAAGCACATTGCCTTATCATGGAATTTGAAGAAGAAAAAGCCATTGCCGTTGCATAGAACCTCCGAGAGTCCTTTATCATCCATAATCTATGGGCCTGAGAATTCACAAGAGAAAACGGGAGCTTGTCCAGGAAGAAACCAACAATAGTATTTTCCCAGGCAGCGGCTCCGTTGATCGCCACAGCCGGCGGGATCAAGCATCGGACTCTCCCATCGATCGATTGGACTGTGGGTTTATGATAAGAGAGCTCCATAACAGCTGGGATGTCCGAGACGAGAGAAGCCCAGCTAATCTTAGCGGCTCCCGGAGCAACTGCATCCGCTGGAACCACCATCGGGGGAGAAACAGGGGAAGCAGCAGCGCTCGGAGGAGGAGGAGGCAGTTGGGAGTTTGAAAGACCCCCAGAATTTGGGAGAGGCGGGAAGGAAAGACTACTAAATTCAAAATCAGGATGATAAGAAGTGGATGACGTCTTCAAGCTGCCATGATCCAAGCGACCGGACGAACGGACCGGGTAATGAGATGGAGTCTGGTACGGGCGCAAATTTGAAAATAAGCCACCAGCCGTCTCCGACGCACGAGCCGGCAACGCCGCAAGATCGACACTGGACACCGGAGAGGAAACAGCTCCACAGGCCGGGAGCACATTTAACTCCAAAGCAGCATCAAAAAATCGATCCTGGAAGCAGCGGCAATATCAGCCTCCACTGGGAAACTCAATGCAAGAGCCACAGGATCCTCCGGTAACAGGGGAGACGAAGCCAGCGAGACATCATGAGAAGGAGGAACAATGGAATCCAAGGAGGCCTCAACGAGAGAAGAAGAAAGAGCACTAGAGGCTAAAGCTGGAATAGATCTGGATGAGGGATCCAAGGAGGCCTCATCCTGATCTATACCACCCGAGACCTTCCCAGGAGCAGAGGGGGGAGCCAGACCCAGGCGAGCCATGGACGATTCAGCAGGAGGAACCATGGACGATTCAGCAGGAGGAACCGAAGAGGACGCCATGAACGATTCAGCAGGAGGAACCGAAGGACGCCATGAAAACCAACACGATATTATATAAGTGCTCTAGATTGAACTTGATTTGTGTTTGATTTAATTTGATTTAACCATATCTTGATTCAACACTCTAAATTGAAGTTGATTCATGTTTGATGTAAATTTTATCCGACCCAATCTCGAAGCAATTGTCTAGATGGGATCTGATTTGGGTTTAACTTGAACTTGGTTCAACCAAGTGTTGAAAAATATCTCTAAGTAACTCTCTAGATTGTACTTGATTCGAATTTGGTCTAATTTGATCTAACTTTGATCTATCAATATTGGAGGAATGCTCGATTGTAGTTAATTGAGGTTTGATCTAAGTTTGATCCAAAACAATCTTGAAATGATGCTCCACGTTGGACTTGACTCATGTTTGATTTAAGTTTGATCTAATTTCAATCTTGGAGCAACGCTCCGTATGAGATTTTATTTGGGTCCGATCTTAGTTTGATCTAACCCGAACTTGTGCCAATGCCCGAGATTCGACTTGATTCAGAATTGACATTGGTTTGATCTAACCCAATTTTTAAACAATGCAGCATATTGAACTAAATTCAAGTTTGATCTTCGTTTCATTCAAACTAATCTTGTGGAGCATTGCTCTAGATTGGACTTGATTCAGGTTCGATCAAATGAAAAGAGATCAAAGTTTGATCTAGGCCGATCATATTGTAATGTTTTAGATTGAAATTGATTCAGGCTTGATCTTATTTGATCTAAACTAATCATGGAGTAACACTATAAATTGAACTCGATTCGGGTTTGACCTAACTTGATCTTCGAACGATGCTCCTAATTTAACTTGATTCAGGTTCGATCAGAGTTTGATCTAAATTGATATCGAAGCAATGCTTCATATTATACTTAATTTGGGCTCCATCTTGGTTTAAAAACTAACCCGATCTTGAAGCAGCACTCTAAAAAAGACTTGATTTAGGTTTGTTGTTTTATCGAACCCGATTTTAGGGCAAAGCTTTAGATTGATCTGATTTAGGTTTATTCTAAGTTTGATCAAACCCACAATCTTAGTGCAATGCTCTCGATTAAACTTGATTTGGGTATTATCTTTAACTTCATCGAGCCTAATCTTAGAGCAACACTCAAAATTAGACTTGATTAGTGTTTGATCTAACCTGATCATGATGCAGCATCACTCCATATTGAACTTGATTCATCTTAGAGCTAAGATTGATCCAACCCGACCTTAGAGAAATGCTCCATATCGAACTTTATTTTTGGTTTGACCTAAGTTCGTTCCGACCCTATCTTGGAACAATGCATTAAATTGCATTTGATTCATATTTGATTTGAGTTTGAACCGAATCAATCTTGAGGAATGCAGCAGCATATTTCACTTAATTTGAGATTGATATAAGTTTGATCCAATACGATCTTTGAGGAATGCTCTACATCGGACTTGATTTGTGCCTGAAGCCGTGGATTAGTAGGAAACTCAAAGGGTCTTCTCTCCTATCCTGTGTCAGCAACTTGCCTTTGGAGCTACTGTGTATTTCATTTGGAATGAAAGGAACTATCGCATGCATGGGCGACCTCTCTCACCGAAAAAGGTATTGTTATAAAGATTATGGATTCGGTCAGGCTAAAGCTGGAAGGTGCAAAGTTCCCCAGGAATACTGCAAATCTCCAATTGATGGATAGGTGGCAGTTATCCCCTTCTCTCCTGTGCTGATCTCTTTTCGTGCTCATCAACTGAGTTATTTGTTAGGTTCTGGATGTAATCCGGGCTGATTTACTTTTGAGGTCTTTACCTCTTGCTGGATGTATTCCTTTGGTTTTCTTTTGAGGTCTGATTTCTTTTGAGGTCTACCTCTCTTCGGGTTTTGTCCCGATCTTATGTACCAATTATAGCTATCAATACAATTCACCCCATTTAACTTCAAAAAAAAAAAAAAAATCAAGCTCAAACTAAGATCAGGGCTCCATATTGAAATTAATTCCGATTTGATCAAAGTTTAGTTGAACCCGATCTTAGAGCAATGTTACATATTTGATTTGTTCCAGGTCCGATTTAAGTTTAATCCACCCTGATCTTAGAGCAATGCTTTAAATTGAACTTGATTGGGGATTGATCAAAAGGTTGATTGAGTTCGATATAACACTAATAGAATCCAGATTGGACTTGATTTGGGTTTGATATAAGTTTGATCCAACTCGATCCTCGAGCAACGCTCTCGATTTGACTTGGTTTGGGTTTGATCCAACCTTTTCTTAGAGCAATGCTGCAAATTAGATTTGATTCATGTGGATCTAATTTGATCTAACCTGTCTTGTTGCAATGCTTTAGATTGGACTTATTTTGAAATTTGATCTAAGTTTGGCTCGACCCGATCTTGGAGCATCACTTCCAATTGGACTTGACTCAGAAGGTTTGATCTAAGTTTGATCCAATCCGAACTTAGAGCAACATTCCAAATTCAAATTGATTTAGCCTTGATTTGGCCCGATCTTCTAACAACGCTCCAGATTGGACTTCAATTAGCTTGATGTAGGTTAGATCTAATCCAATCATGGAGTAATGCTTCGATTGAACTTGATTTTAGTTTGATTTCACCCAATCTTGGTGTAACGCTCGAGAATGAACTTTATTTGGGTCTGAACTTAGCTCCATCTAACCCGATCTTAGAATAATGCTCTATATTTGACTTTATTTAGGATTGATCTTAATTTTATCCAACCCGATATTATATAAGTGCTCTAGATTGAACTTGATTTGTGTTTGATTTAATTTGATTTAACCATATCTTGATTCAACACTCTAAATTGAAGTTGATTCATGTTTGATGTAAATTTTATCCGACCCAATCTCGGAGCAATTGTCTAGATGGGATCTGATTTGGGTTTAACTTGAACTTGGTTCAACCCAGTGTTGAAAAATATCTCTAAGTAACTCTCTAGATTGTAGTTGATTCGAATTGGTCTAATTTGATCTAACTTTGATCTATCAATATTGGAGGAATGCTCGAGATTGTAGTTAATTGAGGTTTGATCTAAGTTTGATCCAACACAATCTTGAAACGATGCTCCACGTTGGACTTGACTCATGTTTGATTTAAGTTTGATCTAATTTCAATCTTGGAGCAACGCTCCGTATGAGATTTTATTTGGGTCCGATCTTAGTTTGATCTAACCCGAACTTGTGCCAATGCCCGAGATTCGACTTGATTCAGAATTGACATTGGTTTGATCTAACCCAATTTTTAAACAAATGCAGCATATTGAACTAAATTCAAGTTTGATCTTCGTTTCATTCAAACTAATCTTGTGGAGCATTGCTCTAGATTGGACTTGATTCAGGTTCGATCAAATGAAAAGAGATCAAAGTTTGATCTAGGCCGATCATATTATAATGTTTTAGATTGAAATTGATTCGGGCTTGATCTTATTTGATCTGAACTAATCATGGAGTAACACTCTAAATTGAACTCGATTCGGGTTTGACCTAACTTGATCTTCGAACGATGCTCCTAATTTAACTTGATTCAGGTTCGATCAGAGTTTGATCTAAATTGATATCGAAGCAATGCTTCATATTATACTTAATTTGGGCTCCATCTTGGTTTGAACTAACCCGATCTTGAAGCAGCACTCTAAAAAAGACTTGATTTAGGTTTGTTGTTTTATCGAACCCGATTTTAGGGCAACGCTTTAGATTTGATCTGATTTGGGTTTATTCTAAGTTTGATCAAACCCAATCTTAGTGCAATGCTCTCGATTAAACTTGATTTGGGTATTATCTTTAACTTCATCGAGCCTAATCTTAGAGCAACACTCAAAATTAGACTTGATTAGTGTTTGATCTAACCTGATCATGATGCAGCATCACTCCATATTGAACTTGATTCATCTTAGAGCTAAGATTGATCCAACCCGACCTTAGAGAAATGCTCCATATCGAACTTTATTTTGGGTTTGACCTAAGTTCGATCCGACCCTATCTTGGAACAATGCATTAAATTGCATTTGATTCATATTTGATTTGAGTTTGAACCAAATCAATCTTGGAGGAATGCAGCATATTTCACTTAATTCGAGATTGATATAAGTTTGATCCAATACGATCTTTGAGGAAATGCTCTACATCGGACTTGATTTGTGCCTGATCTTGGTTTGATTCAAGCTCAACCTATCAAGGCTCCATATTGAACTTAATTGATTTTGATCAAAGTTTATGTTGAACCCGATCTTAGAGCAATGTTACATATTTGATTTGTTCCAGGTCCGATTTAAGTTTAATCCACCCTGATCTTAGAGCAATGCTTTAAATTGAACTTGATTGGGGTTTGATCAAAGTTGATTGAGTTCGACTATAATCAAGCTCAACCTAAGAATCCAGATTGGACTTTAGTTGATTCTTAGGGATTTGATCCGATTTAAGTTTGATCTTAGAGCAATGCTTTAAATTGAACTTGATCCGATCGAATCCAGATTGGACTTGATTTGGGTTTGATATAAGTTTGATCCAACTCGATCCTCGAGCAACGCTCTCGATTTGACTTGGTTTGGGTTTGATCCAACCTTTTCTTAGAGCAATGCTGCAAATTAGATTTGATTCATGTGGATCTAATTTGATCTAACCTGGTCTTGTTGCAATGCTTTAGATTGGACTTATTTTGAAATTTGATCTAAGTTTGGCTCGACCCGATCTTGGAGCATCACTTCCAATTGGACTTGACTCAGAAGGTTTGATCTAAGTTTGATCCAATCCGAACTTAGAGCAACATTCCAAATTCAAATTGATTTAGCCTTGATTTGGCCCGATCTTGCTAGCAACGCTCCAGATTGAACTTCATTAGCTTGATGTAGGTTAGATCTAATCCAATCATGGAGTAATGCTTCGATTGAACTTGATTTTAGTTTGATTTCACCCAATCTTGGTGTAACGCTCGAGAATGAACTTTATTTGGGTCTGAACTTAGCTCCATCTAACCCGATCTTAGAATAATGCTCTATATTTAACTTTATTTAGGATTGATCTTAATTTTATCCAACCCGATATTATATAAGTGCTCTAGATTGAACTTGATTTGTGTTTGATTTAATTTGATTTAACCATATCTTGATTCAACACTCTAAATTGAAGTTGATTCATGTTTGATGTAAATTTTATCCGACCCAATCTCGGAGCAATTGTCTAGATGGGATCTGATTTGGGTTTAACTTGAACTTGGTTCAACCCAGTGTTGAAAAATATCTCTAAGTAACTCTCTAGATTGTACTTGATTCGAATTTGGTCTAATTTGATCTAACTTTGATCTATCAATATTGGAGGAATGCTCGAGATTGTACTTAATTGAGGTTTGATCTAAGTTTGATCCAACACAATCTTGAAACGATGCTCCACGTTGGACTTGACTCATGTTTGATTTAAGTTTGATCTAATTTCAATCTTGGAGCAACGCTCCGTATGAGATTTTATTTGGGTCCGATCTTAGTTTGATCTAACCCGAACTTGTGCCAATGCCCGAGATTCGACTTGATTCAGAATTGACATTGGTTTGATCTAACCCAATTTTTAAACAAATGCAGCATATTGAACTAAATTCAAGTTTGATCTTCGTTTCATTCAAACTAATCTTGTGGAGCATTGCTCTAGATTGGACTTGATTCAGGTTCGATCAAATGAAAAGAGATCAAAGTTTGATCTAGGCCGATCATATTAATGTTTTAGATTGAAATTGATTCGGGCTTGATCTTATTTGATCTGAACTAATCATGGAGTAACACTCTAAATTGAACTCGATTCGGGTTTGACCTAACTTGATCTTCGAACGATGCTCCTAATTTAACTTGATTCAGGTTCGATCAGAGTTTGATCTAAATTGATATCGAAGCAATGCTTCATATTATACTTAATTTGGGCTCCATCTTGGTTTGAACTAACCCGATCTTGAAGCAGCACTCTAAAAAAGACTTGATTTAGGTTTGTTGTTTTATCGAACCCGATTTTAAGGGCAACGCTTTAGATTTGATCTGATTTGGGTTTATTCTAAGTTTGATCAAACCCAATCTTAGTGCAATGCTCTCGATTAAACTTGATTTGGTATTATCTTTAACTTCATCGAGCCTAATCTTAGAGCAACACTCAAAATTAGACTTGATTAGTGTTTGATCTAACCTGATCATGATGCAGCATCACTCCATATTGAACTTGATTCATCTTAGAGCTAAGATTGATCCAACCCGACCTTAGAGAAATGCTCCATATCGAACTTTATTTTGGTTTGACCTAAGTTCGATCCGACCCTATCTTGGAACAATGCATTAAATTGCATTTGATTCATATTTGATTTGAGTTTGAACCAAATCAATCTTGGAGGAATGCAGCATATTTCACTTAATTCGAGATTGATATAAGTTTGATCCAATACGATCTTTGAGGAATGCTCTACATCGGACTTGATTTGTGCTGATCTTGGTTTGATCAAGCTCAACCTAAGATCAAGGCTCCATATTGAACTTAATTCCGATTTGATCAAAGTTTAGTTGAACCCGATCTTAGAGCAATGTTACATATTTGATTTGTTCCAGGTTGATTTAAGTTTAATCCACCCTGATCTTAGAGCAATGCTTTAAATTGAACTTGATTGGGGTTTGATCAAAGTTTGATTGAGTTCGATATAACAATAATAGAATCCAGATTGGACTTGATTTGGGTTTGATATAAGTTTGATCCAACTCGATCCTCGAGCAACGCTCTCGATTTGACTTGGTTTGGGTTTGATCCAACCTTTTCTTAGAGCAATGCTGCAAATTAGATTTGATTCATGTGGATCTAATTTGATCTAACCTGGTCTTGTTGCAATGCTTTAGATTGGACTTATTTTGAAATTTGATCTAAGTTTGGCTCGACCCGATCTTGGAGCATCACTTCCAATTGGACTTGACTCAGAAGGTTTGATCTAAGTTTGATCCAATCCGAACTTAGAGCAACATTCCAAATTCAAATTGATTTAGCCTTGATTTGGCCCGATCTTGTAGCAACGCTCCAGATTGAACTTCATTTAGCTTGATGTAGGTTAGATCTAATCCAATCATGGAGTAATGCTTCGATTGAACTTGATTTTAGTTTGATTTCACCCAATCTTGGTGTAACGCTCGAGAATGAACTTTATTTGGGTCTGAACTTAGCTCCATCTAACCCGATCTTAGAATAATGCTCTATATTTAACTTTATTTAGGATTGATCTTAATTTTATCCAACCCGATATTATATAAGTGCTCTAGATTGAACTTGATTTGTGTTTGATTTAATTTGATTTAACCATATCTTGATTCAACACTCTAAATTGAAGTTGATTCATGTTTGATGTAAATTTTATCCGACCCAATCTCGGAGCAATTGTCTAGATGGGATCTGATTTGGGTTTAACTTGAACTTGGTTCAACCCAGTGTTGAAAAATATCTCTAAGTAACTCTCTAGATTGTACTTGATTCGAATTTGGTCTAATTTGATCTAACTTTGATCTATCAATATTGGAGGAATGCTCGAGATTGTACTTAATTGAGGTTTGATCTAAGTTTGATCCAACACAATCTTGAAACGATGCTCCACGTTGGACTTGACTCATGTTTGATTTAAGTTTGATCTAATTTCAATCTTGGAGCAACGCTCCGTATGAGATTTTATTTGGGTCCGATCTTAGTTTGATCTAACCCGAACTTGTGCCAATGCCCGAGATTCGACTTGATTCAGAATTGACATTGGTTTGATCTAACCCAATTTTTAAACAAATGCAGCATATTGAACTAAATTCAAGTTTGATCTTCGTTTCATTCAAACTAATCTTGTGGAGCATTGCTCTAGATTGGACTTGATTCAGGTTCGATCAAATGAAAAGAGATCAAAGTTTGATCTAGGCCGATCATATTAAATGTTTTAGATTGAAATTGATTCGGGCTTGATCTTATTTGATCTGAACTAATCATGGAGTAACACTCTAAATTGAACTCGATTCGGGTTTGACCTAACTTGATCTTCGAACGATGCTCCTAATTTAACTTGATTCAGGTTCGATCAGAGTTTGATCTAAATTGATATCGAAGCAATGCTTCATATTATACTTAATTTGGGCTCCATCTTGGTTTGAACTAACCCGATCTTGAAGCAGCACTCTAAAAAAGACTTGATTTAGGTTTGTTGTTTTATCGAACCCGATTTTAGGGCAACGCTTTAGATTTGATCTGATTTGGGTTTATTCTAAGTTTGATCAAACCCAATCTTAGTGCAATGCTCTCGATTAAACTTGATTTGGGTTATCTTTAACTTCATCGAGCCTAATCTTAGAGCAACACTCAAAATTAGACTTGATTAGTGTTTGATCTTTTTTTGAAAGGTAAATGAGTGAATTGTATTAAAGAAAAGAGGGAGTGAGAAATAAGTACAGTCCCCCGGGCAAAAACCCGGGAGAAAAAACATCCAAAAAAGACAATCACCATACGGTGAAACAACTCCCAAGAGATCGACGCTACTAAGCCAAAACAACAGCACAAAACCCTAACTCCCAAAGATTCATCGGAGCAGAGAAGCGGAGAGGTGCCAGATTTGAATCAAATGAAGATTTGGAGTATTTAAGGGGAAATTCGGATCCATCAAACTTATGCCTGATAGTGTCCATAATTAGACTGATGATTCTTTGCTCATTATGAAGAATACGACCATGCTTTCGAGAGTTCCTTTCCATCCATAAATAATAGATGGTAGCTCCCAAAGCAAGCCTCCTGATAATAGAGATGAGCGAAGTCCCTTTGAGATTACCACACAGCCTCGGCCATAGAGTCTCCCAAGCAGAAGGAAAATGCAAAAGATCACACCTACAAGCAATAGCAGTCCAAAACCCAACTGGAGAAAGAGCAGCCAAAGAAAAGATGGTTGTGATCTTCCACATCTTCAAGACAAAAGAAAACACTTCATTTGACTAATTAACCCAAAGGATAAAAGCCGTCTTGTGAAGGGAGCCTTCCTCTAATTGCAAGCCATAGGATGAAAGGTGCCTAGAACATGATGCTTGAACCAAACCAAATGGGCCCAAGACACTCGATGCGAAGGAGACCGTAAGACATTCCAAGCTTTTTTGATTGTGAAATCATTAGAGCCATCCACATCACTCTGTCACTATGAGAATTGGGCAAATCAAGGGATCTTGAATCCTCTTTTAGACTAATCAGCTCAGATGAATTAGCTGGAGGCCACATCCAATGGCCAGAAGAAATAATGGCACTAACCTTTGCATCAACAGTGAGACCCGAGTCAACAATAACTCTAGCATGTGGGGAAGTACAGATAGGGCCTTGAGGTCTCCAGACATCAAACCACAGTGATGTGTATGTGCTGTCACCGTTCCCAACCTTCACTGAGATGAAAGGCTTGACTCTATCTCTGATCTTAAGAAGTCTTCTCCAAGTCCAAGTCCAAGTCTTCAAGATTAATGTTTGATCATGATGCAGCATCACTCATATTGAACTTGATTCATCTTAGAGCTAAGATTGATCCAACCGAACTTAGAGAAATGCTCCATATCGAACTTTTTTTTGGGTTTGACCTAAGTTCGATCCGACCCTCTCTTGGAACATGCATTAAATTGCATTTGATTCATATTTGATTTGAGTT
>UESW01003428.1:0-32558 GCA_900491605.1 Calamus simplicifolius
TTCTAATTGATCTTTTAAATCTTTTGTTGAGTTTTTAGTTTCAGATTTCAACAAATCTATTTCTTGATTAAAATTTCTCTTTCTTTGCTAAGTTCTTCTTTTTCATTAGTTAAGTTCTTAACTTCTAAAGCTAATTCATTTTTACTTTTAGCTAAGCTAATATTGTCATTTTTCAAAAACTTATACTTCTTTTTCAAAGATTTAAATCAATCATAAGTTCATTAAAAGCCTCAAACATTTCATCAAAGTGAATTCATCATTTGAGTTTTCAGAACTTACCTCATTGTCGTTGTCGTCGTTGTTGGCCATGAAGCAGATATTGGCAACTTCCTTTTGTTCTTCTTCTTTCGACGAGGAAGATTCATCAGACCATGTTGCCATGTATGCTTTCTTCTTTTTCTTGTAGGCCTTTTTCAGCAAAGGACATCATATCTAAAGTGCCATGGCTTTTTACACTCATAACATACTAAGGGCTCTTTCTCTTTTTCTTTCTCCTTGTCCTTTTTCTTATCTTTTTCTCCATCAATTCTTGCTCCAAATTTCTTTTTATGGAAGGGCCTTTTCTCATAAACTTTCTGAATTTTTTGGCCAAGAGAGCAGTTTCATCATCATCTTCATCATTACTTTCACTGCTGCTCTCTTCCATTTCTGCAGTTTTGAGGGCAAGTGTTTTCTTTCTTTTTGTTTTCCTCCTCACATGCTGCTTCATTGTCAGCTCGTGGGTCATTAGGGATCCTAGAAGCTCCTCTAAAGGTAATGCATTGAGGTCCTTTGCTTCTTGGATAGCAGTGACTTTCGCTTCCCACGATCTTGGTAGTGACCTAAGAATTTTGCGCACAAGGTCAGCATTAGAATAAATTCTACCAAGACTTTTTAAACCATTCACAATATCAGTGAATCTAGTGAACATGCATGTGATGGTTTCAGTTTGTTCCATTGTAAACAATTCATATTTATGAACTAAAATATTATTTTTGATTCCTTAACTTGGTTTGTTCCTTCATGTGTTATTTCCAACCTATCCCAAATTTCTTTTGCAGAATTACATGTTGAGATTCGGTTGAATTCATTAGAGTCTAAGGAATAATATAAAATGTTAATGGCTTAGCATTTAGTTGAGCCATTCTTCTATCATTATCATTCCAATCCCTTTCGGGCTTAGGAACAAGAATGCCTTCAACTAAGTGTGTGGGGTGTATAGGTCCATTAGTTATTACTCCCCATAATTCATAGTCAGAAGCTTGAATGAATATTCTCATTCTAGCTTTCCAATATGAATAGTTGGTTCCATTAAATAAAGGAGGTCGATTCGTAGAATGACCTTCAGCAAAACATGAACCACTTTGTGTTGCCATAAGGATCTTTAGCCCTTGATCGTGAGATCAAATTCTAAATGAGCACTTACTCTGATACCAATTGTTGGCCCAGATGGCAACCCAAGAGGGGGGGGGGTGAATTGGGTTCTTAAAAATTAAGTCTCTTTAACTTTAGTTGATTAGTTAGCAAAATGTGCAAGTGAGGGTAACTTTAATCAATACACAAGCAAATAATAAAGAGAGATAGAGAGAGAGAAAATATAGCACGACAAACACAAGATAATTTTATAGTGGTTCGGTGCAACCAACACCTACGTCCACTCCCAAGATTCACTTGGGTCCACACTATAATCTCTTCGATTACAGCTTAGTTGTTTTACAAGTTCACAACTCAAACTTGTTGTTTTCCCAGGATCACAACGAACCAGCCGGTTTTACACGGGCTCACCAGCACAAAACCCTACACGTTATTTTTCATGGGCTCACAACTAACCCAACACAAGCACTCCGGCTTGCAACGAGGTATAATAACCTCAACTGATTCAATCAACTGATTGAATCAGCAAACAACCAAATAACAGAGTTTAAATATAGAAATGCTCCCCTTGAGCAATATACAAATAAAGTTTAATAAGGGTTAGAAAAGCCTGATAAGATTGCAGATGGTTGTAGCTTTGGCTTTCTTCCTTCTCCTCTTTAACTCCTCTTGAAGTATTGAATCAGGCCTCAGCAAGATTCTTGACCGTTTGAAAACTTTGGAGTTGAGATGAAGCTTTTCTCCTTTTGTTGAATGTTGAAATCCTTTGATTTGATCTTTGAAAAGCTTTTGGATTTTCTTTGAGTCTGTGGATTGATGATCTGGAGCAGACGAAACTTCCTCTTTGATTTCACTCCTTTTGAATCACTCTATTTTGAACTAGAAGATTTTTCCAATAAAGCTATGTTTTTTCCTCTTTTGAAAGATTTTCTTTTTCACTCTCTTGATTCTCTATTCCCCTTTTTTGATTTGAAAAGAGCTCCTCTATTTATAGATTCTGCAAAGATATATCCATTAGAAACACAGAAATAGCCGTTATTTGAAAATCTTACCGTTTGGAGCTGATGTGTCATCGTGAAAAATTGCGCCCAGAATTCGTGGAGTCGACTCGAGCTTTGTGGGAGTCGGCTCGAACACTCGATTCCAGAAACACCTAACTTTCAAGGGTCGACTCGAGATATGCGGGGAGTCGACTCGAGAAGTGCTCAAAAATGAGCCTCTCTGCCGTTTGAGTCGAGTCGGCTCGCACAGTCCATGAGTCGGCTCGCGAAGGTTCAAGGGTCGACTCTTGAAAACTCAAGTGTCGACTCAGGACTATTGAAAAACAGACATTTGGGGAGTCGACTCGGAAACCCTTGAGTCGGCTCGGGAGCGATACAAAAAATCAGAAAAATGTTCTGATAGACTTTAAAAACTCGTCCCAAATAAATTTAATATAAATGTGACTTGAATAGAATTGATTTGATCATCAAGACATTTTCCATTAAGTTATTGATTATCAAATGAGTAGTATAAGAATTCTTTTTGAAATCTCAAGTTTAATTCATGAAATCTCAAGTATAAAAATTCTTTTTGTTTTAATTGATTCAAGAACTCATTGAATTTAAACATTGATAGTTTATATTTTTTATTTTTAAATAAACTCATGGTATTTGATAAATAATTATTGTTTCTATTAATATATTCATGGCTTTTGGAAATCATCAAAATCAATAGAGTTGGGACAATTATGTTTCAATAATTTCTCAACAGGATCGTTGCCGATCAGACCGATTGCCACGGTCCGAGATCAGTCGTGGCGATCGGGATCAGGGCTTCGATCGATCGCAACCATCGGATCGTTGCCGATCGGACCGATCGCCACGGTTCGAGATCAGTCGTGGCTGATCGGGATCAGGGCTTGGATCGATTGCAACCGTCGGATCGCCAGCGATCTTGGACCGATCGCAACGGTCCGAGATCGGTCGTGGCCGATCGGGATCAGGGCTTGGATCGATCGCAACCATCAGATTGTTGCCTATCGGACCGATCGCCACGGTCCGAGATCAGTCGTGGCCGATCGGGATCACGGCTTGGATCGATCGCAACCATCGAATCGTCGCCGATCAGACCGATCGCCACGGTCCAAGATCGGTCATGGCCGATCGGGATCACGGCTTGGATCGATCGCAACCGTCGGATTGTCGCCTATCGGATCGATCGCGACGGTCCGAGATCGTTGATCGCCGATCAGGATCGATCAGGGCTTCGATCGATGGCAACCTCGGATTGACGCCGATCGGTGCGATCGCCACAGTTCGAGATCGGTCATGGACGATCAGGATCAGGCTTGAATCGATCGCAACCATCGGATCATCACCGATCGGACCAATCACCACGGTCCAAGATCAGTCGTGGCCGATTGGGATCAGGGCTTGGATCGATTGCAACCGTCGGATCGCCAGCGATCTTGGACCGATCGCAACGGTCCGGGATTGGTCGTGGCCGATTGGGATCAGGGCTTGGATCGATCGCAACCGTTGGATCATTGCCGATCGGACCGATTGCCACGGTCTGAGATCGGTCATGGCCGATCGAGATCAGGGCTTCGATCGATCGCAACCGTTGGATCGTTGCCGATCGGACCGATCGCCATGGTCCGAGATCAGTCGTGGCCGATCGGGATCAGGCTTGGATCGATTGCAACCATCGGATCGCCAGCGATCTTGGACCGATCGCAACGGTCCGGGATCGATCGTGGCTGATCGGGATCAGGGCTTGGATCGATCGCAACCGTCGGATCGTTGCCGATCGGACCGATCGCCACGGTCCGAGATCGGTCGTGGCCGATCGGGATCACGGCTTGGATCGATCACACCGTCGGATCGTCGCCGATCGGTCCGATCACCACGGTCTGAGATCGGTCGTGGCCGATCGGGATCACGGCTTGGATCGATCGCAACAATTGGATTGTCGCCTATCGGATCGATCGCGATGGTCCGAGATCGTTGATCGCCGACCGGGATCGATCAGGGCTTCGATCGATGGCAACCGTCGGATCGAAGCTGATTGGTGCGATCGCCATGGTCTGAGATCGGTCATGGATGATCGGGATCATGGCTTGGATCGATCGCAACCGTTGGATCATCGCCGATCGAACCGATCGCCATGGTCCGAGATCAGTCATGGCCGATCGGGATCAGGGCTTCGATCGATTGCAACTGTTAGATCGCCAGTGATCTTGGACCGATCGCAACGGTCCGGGATCGGTCGTGGCCGATCGGGATCAGGGCTTTGATCGATCGCAACCGTCGGATCGTTGCCGATCGGACCGATTGCCATGGTCCGAGATCGGTCGTGGCCGATCGGGATCAGGGCTTCGATTGATCGCAATCGTCGGCTCGTTGCCGATCGGACCGATCGCCACAGTCCGAGATCAGTCGTGACCGATCGGGATCAGGGCTTGGATCGATTGCAACCGTCGGATCGCCAGCGATCTTGGACCGATTGCAACGGTCCGGGATCGGTCATGGCCGATCAGGATCAGGGCTTGGATCGATCGCAACCGTCGGATCGTTGCCGATCGGACCGATCTTCACGTCCGAGATCGGTCGTGGCCGATCGGGATCACGGCTTGGATCGATCGCAACCGTCAGATCGTCGCCAATCGGACCGATCGCCACAGTCCGAGATCGGTCGTGGCCGATCGGGATCACGGCTTGGATCGATCGCAACCGTCGGATTATCGCATATCGGATCAATTGCGATGGTTCGAGATCGTTGATCGACGACCGGGATCGATCAGGGCTTGGATCAATCGTAACCGTCGGATCGTTGCCGATCGAACCGATTGCCACGGTTCGAGATCGGTCGTGGCCGATCGGGATCAGGGCTTCGATCGATCGCAACCGTCGGATCGTTGCCGATCGGACCGATCGCCACGGTTCGAGATCAGTCGTGGCCGATCGGGATCAGGGCTTGAATCGATTGCAACCATCGGATCGCCAGCGATCTTGGACCGATCGCAACGATCCGGGATCGGTCGTGGCCGATCGGGATCAGGGCTTGGATCGATCGCAACCGTCGGATCGTTGCCGATCGGACCGATTGCCACGGTCCGAGATCGGTCGGGCCGATCGGATCAGGGCTTCGATCGATCGCAACCGTCGGATCGTCGCCGATCTCGGACAGATTGCAACGGTCCGAGATAGGTCGTGGCCGATCGGGATCACGGCTTGGATCGATCGCAACCATCGGATCATCGCCGACTGGGATCGATCATGGCTTGGATCGATCGCATCCGTCGGATCACTTATAATTACTCAAAAAAAAGTTATGAAAAACTTTAAAAAAATATTAAAAAATTATTGCGACGCCGTAGCGACGCATTTTAGCAGAAAAATCAAACAAATATTGCGACGCAATGTATGCGTCGCAATTATTTTTAGTAAAAATAATTTTTATCAGTATTAATAAATAAAAAAAATATAATATTGCAACGCATAATTATATTTGGCATCGCAATGGTTTTTAAATAAATATAACTAATTAAAATATTAAAAAATTATTGCGACGCAATAAGGCATTGCAATTATTATCATAAATTATAAATATTATCATTAATAAATATTTAAAAAATTTTGCGATGCTTTAGCGACGCATTTCAGAAAAAAAATAAACAAATATTGCGACGCAATGTATGCGTCGCAATTATTTTTAGTAAATATAAAATTTTTCAGTATTAATAAATAAAAGAAATATAATATTGCGACGCATAAGTTGCATCGCAATGTTTTTTTAAAAAAATATATGTAATTAAAAAGTTTATAAATATATTGCGATACAATTTTTTGTCGCAATTATTAACATTAATTATAAATATTATCATTTATAATATTAAAAAATTATTACGACGCCGTAGCGATGCATTTTAGAAAAAAAAATATATTGCGATGAAATATATGCGTCGCAATTATTTCAAGTAAATATGATTTTATCAGTATTAATTAATAAAAGAAAAAAAAATATTGCGATGCATATTTGCGTCGTAATGTTTTTAAAATACATATATCTAATTAAAATATTAAAAAATTATTGCGATGCAATTTTGCGTCGCATTATTATCATAAATTATAATATTATCATTTATAAATATTTAAAAAATTATTGCGACGCACTGCTTGCGTCGCAATTGTTGTAATAAGTTATTATTTTAATCAATTAAAAATTAAAAAAATATTGCGACGCCTTAGCGACGCAATTCCTAGAAAATAAAAATAAATTTTCTGCCGGACATTGGCGCCAAGTTAGCGACGCATTAGCGACGTAATTATTTGAGTCGCTATTGTTTCATAAAATTATATAAAACAAGATTAACGATGGATTAGCGACGCATTAATGCGTCGCTAATACATAATAAATTTAAAAAAAAAAATATTGCGACCATATAGCGATGCAAATTATTGCGTCGCTAATTACTTATATAAAAGCGGGCCTTCTCTTCTTCTTCTTCCCCGTCTTGACCTAGCCGCCGCCGTGCTCTAAAAATTTCTGGCTCCCACCTCGCTGCTCCGGCGCCTCCCCTCTGGTGCTCCGGCTCCCGGCGTTCTCCTCCGACTCCGCCGTCTTCTCTCGACCAAGGTAAGCCCCCACACTCTATAAATTTTTTTTTTTTAATAAATTCCCTCCGGCCACGGCCAAGACCGTGGCCGTCTTCTCCGGCCACGGCCGCTGCCGTGGCCGGCAGTGGCCTGGCCACGGTGGCCAGGCCACTGTCACAAAAAAAAAAAAAAATTTCTTAACAGGGGGGGGGGGGGGGAAACCCCCCCGCCCCCCCCCCCCCTTTTTTCTTGTCCGGCCACGGCCGTGGCCGCGGCCGGACAAGGCGGCCATGGCCGCTGCCGTGGCCGGCAGTGGCCTGGCCATGGTGGCCAGGCCACTGTCACAAAAAAAAAAAATCTTAACAGAGGGGGGGGGAACCCCCCCGCCCCCCCCCTTTTTTTCTTGTCCGGCCACGGCCGTGGCCGCGGCCGGACAAGGCGGCCACGGCCGCTGCCGTGGCCGTGGCCACTGTCACAAAAAAAAAATTTCTTAACAAGGGGGGGGGGGGGGGGCGGAAACCCCCCCGCCCCCCCCCCTTTTTTTCTTGTTCGGCCACGGCCGCTGCCGTGGCCGGCAGTGGCCTGGCCACGGTGGCCAGGCCACTGTCACAAAAAAAAAAATTCTTAACAGGGGAGGGGAAACCCCCCCGCCCCCCCCCCCTCTTTTTTCTTGTTCGGCCACGGCCGTGGCCACGGCCGGACAATGCGGCCACGGCATCTTCTCCGGCCACGACCGCTGCCGTGGCTGGCAGTGGCCTGGCCACGGTGGCCAGGCCACTGTCACAAAAAAAAAAAAATTCTTAACAGGGGGGGGGAAACCCCCCCCCCCCCCCCCCCCCCCTTTTTTTCTTGTCCGGCCAGCCGTGGCCGCGGCCGGACAAGACGGTCACGGCCGCTGCCATGGCCGTCTTCTCCGGCCACGGCCGCTGCCGTGGCCGGCAGTGGCCTGGCCACGGTGGCCAGGCCACTGTCAAAAAAAAAATTTCGTAACAAGGGGGGGGGAACCCCCCCCCCCCATTTTGTCTTCTCCGACCACGGCCTCTGCCGTGGTCGCCTGTGGCCTGGCCACCCTGTCAAAAATTGAAAAAAAAAAACTTTTGGTAACAGGGCCCCCCTTTTGTCTTCTCCGGCCACGGCCATGGTGGCCAAGCCGCAGTCCAAAAAAAAATTTAGTTAGGGGGGGCCACGGAGCTGTTGGATAGACTGATTGTTATGTCTTGATTATGCAATAATATTTGTAATGCTAGATAGAAAGTCTTGTTGTATTATTATTTAATTTGCATAATGTTTATGCAATAATTAATTTAAGCAGAATGTTTATGCAATAATATTTGTGCATTTGTACTTATTTACATTTGTTATGTCTTGATTATTTATATCTGCTGCAAACTGAACGATGCATTAAATTATGTAATGCTAAATAAAAAGTCTTGTTGTAATATTATTTAATTTCCAGCAACAAATTAGTAGTTTTAATGATTATTTTAGTCTTCACAAACATTTGTATTTGACACAATAATATTAAAAAGTAGTGATTACATGTATAATTCACAAGAAGTTAAGAATAACAAGCCTAGTTCGATTGTCTTCGGACTTCCATAATCACAGCACTCTAACCTTTAGACCCGTTTGAGAATTTGTAAGCCTTAGTCTTGCAAATTCTCAAATTGTCCAAGTGGACAGTTTGGGAATATTTCTTGCGATATGTTAGTCTGCTATTAATCATCGTTGGGTGAGATTTCGGTTCATAACGACTACAATTTGGTTGAAGTGAACCATCGACGAAGATTGCAGAAATATGACCCATTCATCCTTGCATCCCAAGCTCAGCAAGTCTTTTACTGCGGATATCCAAGTTTGCGCAACGACAAGCGAGATTGGTGGGCCGTTTCTAAAATCGTCCCACGTTCAACAATCGTATTAGAGGAGAGTTCATCAAGTCAATCAGCCGAGTGCCCTGCATTTCAAGAGGATGAGATGGAAATGCATGCAATTGAGGATGACACAAGGCTCCTGAAACATCACTTAGAGATCCAAATGGTGATGTCCAAGAAATTGCGGGATGCAAATGTCGGTTTCCTTCCGATGATAATGAAACTGATTCGCAATCTGATACGGCATCGGATGTTGAACCAACATTTCACGAAACAAATGACACCGATTAACATAGAGGTTTTTTAAAATTTAAACTTTTTTTATAAGTATTAAATTCTTACATAGTCAATCATTAATCGTAATTTAATTGTGTGAATCTTTAGTTTTTCAGTATGACGGGCAGAGGTAGATCTACCGACGACAGACCGAGTGAACAGGGACGTAGCCCTGCTACATCAGATCACATGAGCATCGAAGATGGAGAGTTTGGATCTCCAGCAGTGGCGCAGCCTTCGATCTCTCCAGGAGTATTACCATCCAGCCGATCGACACATACCTCCGAGAGTTTTTCTACCATCGGCCGCACTGTACTTCGACTTGATGCTCAGGGGATGTAAGTATATACTAACTAAAAATATATGTTTATGTTTTTAAGTCAATTACTTATAAACATGCATTTTTTTAACAGATTCATTGAGCAGCATCATGTATCCAGCCACATTAGCGCCGTATTTTAGAGGCGTGCAGATCCCAGTGGCTACGATTGGCGCCACGTATCTCCAGCCACGAGGGAGTTTTATTTTTCTGAGTTTCAGGTAAACTTATTAAATACAATTTATTAGTAATATAAAATTTCTTAAACTTAATAAATTTAGAAACTAACTATTATTTTAATGCAGAAAAAGTTTACGTGGGATCCTGCCAGCCATGATGCCATTAGGGCAGCATGGGAGGCTCTGATGCGACGATGATACTCCGGCATGCTTCATCGTTGGAGGTCATCGGGTCAGCATCCTACGCACGTGCCAGAGGATATTTGGCACGAGTGGCAGCAGGCCTGGGTGTCCGATGGCTGGCGCAGGAGGTCCGCATCAGCCAGCACAAACCATCGATCTGAGAAGGTCGGTCCTGGCACGGGTCTCTCCCGCCATACTTCGGGCTCCATTTCGATTCAGGAGCACAGACGGCGTATGGTAAGAAAACTAAATATTTTAATTACTATTTTAGTTATTTAAATATTAGTATTAATATCTTTTTTTTTGTTATGTCTGAGCAGGAGGGCGGAGATCCTGATGAGTTTCGTCTATTCAGGGCGACACACACCAGGAGGGACGGTTCCTGGGTCGACACGCGATCACGGAAGGTTGCGGTAAGAAATTAGATTTATGTAGTATCTGTTTAATTTCTAAAATTTATTTCAAAAAATTTATTAACTCATTTATTGTTGATTTCATAATTTCAAGACACGAGTCGAGGAGCTTCGCTCCCAGGCCATCGCAGGTCGACTCTACTGATGGGGAGACGCCCGTCGAACTCTCAGCAGAGGAGAGTCGGCGTGTGTTTTTGGAGGCTGTTGGTGCCCAGCCACGAGACCGCAGGGTCTATGGTCTGGGCACTAGATCTTCTACATATTTTTCCATCAGGCCTCCAGCTCGCGAGCTTCTGGTGATCTTCCTTCCGAGCGGTTACACGACCTTCGCAGATCTATTGCAGAGGAGGTTCGCCAGAAGGTCGAGCAGGATTTTGAGGATCGTATGCGAGGCCGGGATCAGGAGATTGCAGACATGCGAGATGAGATGCATTATTTACGGGATATGGTTAGCCGCTTGTCGCAGAGTCTTCAGCCTCCACAGCCTCCATGTGATCGCCCAGATTCTTGATGTATTTTTCTTTTCTTTTTTTATGTTGTAAAAACTTCAAAATTTTAATATATGAATTATTTTTGGAAATTTATTATTGTTTGGATTGAGTGAAAAATGTTTCTATCAATATTTAGATTTAACAAAATTGTATTAACCGTTTTAATTTTAATCTTTTTATTTTTTTAAAAATTTAATTTGCGACGCATTAGCGATTGAAATTGCATCGCTAATATTTTTAAAATATTATTATTAATATTGCGACACAATGACTTGGCATCGCAATAATTTAAAAATAAATTTAATAGCGATGCATTAGCGACTAAAATTGCATCGCTATTATATCTAAAATATTTTTAATAAATATTGCGACGCAATGACCTTGCGTCGCATATTTTAAAAAAATTTTATTTGTGACGCATTAGCGACTCAAATTGCGTCGCTATTATACCAAAATATTATTATTAAATATTGCGACGCAACAAGATGCATCGCAATATTGCAACGCAATTTAGTGCGTCATAATATTAAATAATAATTTTTAATATTAAAAATTAATTTTAAAATGTAACGATGCATTTGGATGCGTCGCAATATTGCGACTCAATGTTGCATCGCAGAGAGTCGCAATATTGCGACGCAATTGCGACAAATGGGTATTGCGACGGACATCTGAGCGACGCCGTCATTGCGTCGCTATTGCATCGCAATAGCATGTTTAGCGACGCAATTACGACGCATTTGGGCGTCGCAATATTTTATTTCTCTTGTAGTGATTTATGGAAGAATTTTATTTCCTAAAATTGGAAGGTTTGAGTATGTCTCGGAGCGAGACATTCTTTTGATGGATTGTATTATAACTGGAATGCCAGTCAACCTAGCTGGCATGATGATTGGTTATATGGCAGAGGCTGCTACAAAGAAAAGATCTACACTGCCATATGGTATGGTTCTGACATTATCTTTAGAAGCCAAGGTGTGCTAATAATGGATAATGAACCCCTAAGGAAATTAAGGCACACTGATTACTATAGTATTTCTACTATTCATCAGATGGGCTTCAAGAAGTTAAATGGTATCTGGATGAAAGGAGGACAAGAGACCAGAGCAGAAGAAGTTAGAGTTGAGGAGGTCAGAGGAGAGGATATTCCTGGACCATCTACTGCTGGACCATCTACTGCTGGACCCTCAGTGGCTGGACCAAGCACTCACCCTCCACATCAGTCAGCTTTGGCATCTGGAAGATTTTCTAAGGAGATTTTCTAAGGAGCAAATAGGTCAGCTCATAGCTTTACTAGCTGAGTATGATAGTCAAAGGACAAATGATATGAGAGCAGTTGAGAGAGGAGTTCAATCAGTTGAAGGAAGAATCAATTCAAGGCTTGACATGATTTCCTTTTCCATTGGCAACTCAGTAGAATCCTTTAGCACTGATCTTTATAAGATTTTTGAAAGGATGGAAGGCATTGCAGACGGTTCGGAACTTATCTTCATGCAACCAGTCAACTAAAGAAAGATATCGACCTCGCCGTTTCTCAAATTGAAGCTTGTCTTGAAAGTTTTAAGAAGACTCAAAAAGATGATGTTATGAAAATGATTGAACATTTGAAGAAAATTGTGTATAAGCATGTTTGATTTTGATATCCTGTCTTATCCTATTTTGTATCTTAGGATTTCTGAGTTTTCTTTAACATACTTGAATATGTCACTTTACTGTGAATGTACTTGAATTGACACATGTAATGAATCTTGCATTGAAATACAATTACACTTTTATTGCAAATTTATCTATGATTGATTGATTGAATTTCAATGAATGAGTTTACTATCTCTATGATTAATTGAACCAACAACTCCGCTATGATAACTTTTTTATTGTATTTAAAATTCATCTTATTGCTGATAACAAAAAAGGGGGAGAGATATTGTATATGCATAAAGAGAAAGAGAAAGAGAATGAAAGATATAAGATTTTTTTGCATATCTACAAAGGGAGAATTTTTTTTTGAGATTCTAATAAAAAATGTTCAATTGAATTCAGTTTATCTACATAGAGGGAGCTATTCAATGCAGGGGGAGCTTAATAATTTTTTCATATAAAAGTTAAATAATCTTATTGATGGTTATTACAGAACTCAAGCATATTTTTAAAAGTTCATTTTGAATATTGGCATCAAATTCTTCATTAAAAATGTTTTAAGCTTTAAAGTGACTATAATCTCTTAGTTCGAATGAATTTTTTGAATGCATATACTCAAAGTTTTTGTTATCATCAAAAAGGGGGAGATTGTTGACCCAATTGATGATTTTGATGATTAACAAAACTATTTGAGTATAACATTTGAAGGCTCTAATGATTTTGATTAAGTTTTTCAGATTATAAGTCGATTGAATGATCAAAATCAGGAGTTAAATCTTGTTCTGGATCGAATCTAATGTCTAGGTAAGATTGCAGACATTAAAGTCGAGGAATCGACAGAGTCGACTCCAGTATCTGGCACGGAAGTTAGAGTCGACTCCAGGACTGTGAGAGCCGACTCCAACAGAAAAGACAGAACGTGGTTTTTTTGGCCACGACTTAGAGTCGACTCCGGGTCTGTTAGAGTCGACTCCAGAAAAGTTTCTTGTCGACCCCAGAAAAGTCAGAGACGACTCCAGTTCAAGCGGGTTAAAGATTTTGAGTTAGAGCCGACTCCAGAATGTCAGACGCGACTCCAAAACTGTCGAACAACTCTAAACTTTATCTTTATCTTTTTAATCCCAACGGCTATTGCTATTTTGGTTCTAATCCTTCTTACACTTGTTTCTAACAGATAGTTTTAAACTATTTATGGATTAATCAGGATCTATAAGAAGAGGGTTTGCTGCATCTGAAAAGAGCGAGAAGAAAAGAAAAGAATATAATTTTAATAAAAATACTAATAGAATTAACCAAAACTCATCAAATTCGGTAAGAAATTATCAAAAATACTAATACAAGGCCAACTCACCTTTATCTGTGGTGTGGCTGAAGTGTTTTGGGAGGGGGTATCAGAAAAGAAGAGGAAGAGAAGGGGGCATTAGGTTACAACTGGAAAGTATTTTGATGACAAATTTTTTCTTTTAAATGACTAGAATGGATTTATGGTTAATCTTGGATGGGGGCTTAGATTTCAATATCTCCTAATACCTATTTCTAATTTCAAGTGGAATGAGAAATAAGAATTAAATTCTGATTCTATCCAAATACTCAACTCAACTCAACTCATCTAAGCCTTTTTCCAACTACAAGGGGTCGGGTTCCTCCACTACTCTATTCAGGACTAAATCAATACTCAAATTACAAATAATTATATCTTTTTTATTTATTTCTATCCATATTAGTTTAGGTCTATCTCTACCTCTATCAGTACCATGGACTGTTAAAAGATCAGTCTTTCTAATTGAAGCATCTAAAGATCGGTCCCAAGCCCGAGTAAAGAAGAAAGTTTGCATTAGGCAGCTGACAGTCAGTGTAGAACTCCATCAGATCCTCTTAAACATGAATCTGATTCTATCCAAATAAATGTTTGAAATTAAAATTAATAATTTTCATTCAAAAAAGATTATTCTTTCAAACCAAATGGGCCCAAAGATGCTAAACGTAAAGAAAGGGGTATGTCCACTCAATCATAAGCATCAATTCATAGAAATGAGAAAGACATAAAAACAAAATCTCCTATGATTGTAACAAGTTGCTTACATCATATCTTGACCAATAACCATTTGATTTGGCGATTATATGGGCACGCATCACATGGCATATTAAATAAAAATGTGATGATTACAAGCTCATGTTCAAACTTAATACTAATAAGTCGAGTTCTAAATTGGGGATAAAGGCTTGTGGTGGTGCTAGAATAGATTGAGCAAACTAATCAATCTGAGTGGCATGGCATTTGCAAAGACTAATTAAAGGCTAAAAGGTGCAATCTAAGATGACCAATAAAGATAGCACAAAAGATGGGATCTATCAAAAGAACAATGCATGATATCATCAAGGCATATTCGACTGAATCGTAGAGAAATAAAAGAGCCACCATGCGAGAGTTGCATTAGAAAAGAATATATGGCTGATGTAGAGTCATTCACATAATCAAATAAATTAAGAGTATGGTTGTAGTTTAATTATATAAATATAGCCTAAAAACTACTTACCAAAGCCCTTAAGAGTTAAGACACCTATTAAATCAATTTATCTTTATTTTTATCTTTTACTTTAGTTTAACTTGGTTTATCTTAGGAGCATACATAATTTAATTTCTATTAATTCGATCCTTATTATTTCTCTTCCGATCAATGATATTGCAGTAACGAAAGTTCTTGAAAGTCAAAGCAATAGAAACTTCATTTTTTATTTAGTAATAATGGTATGCCTAGATTATAGGGCTACCTAATTACAAGAGGATATATGATTATTCTAGGTTTCAACCAATAAAGAATTAGTCTCAATCTATCAAATATAGGGCTACCTAATTACAAGCAGATCTACAATTATTCTAGGTTGGATCTATTGAATAAAAGGCTACCTAATTATAAGCAGATCTACAATTATTCTAGGTTTCAACTAATAGAGGATTAGTCTCAATCTATCAAATCTTTCTACATATTTGAGAGGAAATACATGGGTAAAAAAAAGGAAGCAATAAGTCAACTAGAAAATCATAGTCTAGAAAGGATATAAGTGTTATTATTGCGGTAAAAGTAAGCATTTTCAAAGATAGTATAGGAACTGAAGAGGAGGCCATCAAGGGAAAGATGTTGAGACCCAAAAAAAACAAAAAAGAAATAGAAAAGATGTTGAGACCCAAAAATCAAAAAAGAAATAGTTATATTAGCATTATTTTTCAAGACACTACGATAATTGATTCAACTACCTCCTAACATACTTCTTGTAGGGATTTTCTCTACTAGTGGAAACTTTAGTTATGTAAGTATGAAAAATGAATCAGAGACTAAAATTCTTAACATAGAAATTGCTATCTTAGAAACCAGCATTGGGTGCAAGTTACAACTCAAAAATATAAGACACATTTCAAATAGTAGCCTCAAGTTGATCTTCACCGGTATACCTGATGATGAAGGATACTACAACTATATTAGTAATGGAATATAGAAATTCACCAAAAGCTCTTTAGTGGTAACTAAAGCAAATAAAAAACCATTTTTTGCATAATACAAGCCAAATTATGGAAGGAGGATGTGAATGTGGTTAAAATTAACTCCTCTACTGAGTTGTGACTTAAAATACTTAGTTACTTGCGTGATAGAGTACTTCAGATTCTAAACACACCTTTAAAAACTTATGTACATTATTTGGCTAGAAAATACATAGAAATGCATTCCATAGAATCCCTCCACCCAGGAGTCCCCATATCCTTGACTTGATACATATTGATTTCTATAATGTATTGTACTCTGTTTTTTTTTATTGATGATATATGAATGTCTAAAACTCTTGGTGATGCATTGATTTTTGTTATTTTATTGAGTATCACTCTAGAAATCGATGGGCATTTTTGAGAGCCAAAGATTTAAGCATTTCCGTATCAAAGTTGAAAGGGAAAACGGCATATTATTGGAACATATTTGTACAAATAAGAAATATTGTTGAACTCATAGCATCTAGCCTAAGTGAGAACCATTGTTGAAATAATTAGATGCATGCTTTTCATGTCGAGCAGCCAAGATCAGTCTAGTGTGAGATAATGAGGATTGCAGATGACTTAATCAACCTTAATCCTTCGACTCCTTTAGGTAGTGTTTGATAGCTTTTTGGCCCCTGAATAAATGTACAGGATAACATTTATCTAGGGGATAGCTGAGGGGATAAGCACCTCCACTATCGAGGAATAACTTTAGTTATTCCTGGGTTCCCTAGGGAATAAGTCGGGGATAACCCATGGTTAAACATGGGTTATCTCCTCTGGTTAAACTTTTTCAGCACTATCCCCTGTAGCTATAGCATTTGGGGATAACGGAAGATATTCAGAGATATCTCCCCTTATCCACCATATCAATTATGCTCTGTTTGGATGGAGAGAAAACTAAAGGAAAGAAAACTGGGAGGAAAGAAAAGTGAAAGGAAAGAAAATTAAAGAGAAATATTTTCTCTCCTTCTGTCGGCCTGGGACTGGTTTGACGTGTGCATATTGTGCTCCCTTTATCCCTCTCTAGTTTTATACCCTTCTCATTTTCAGTTAGGATAGAAACAATTAATAATTCCAGAGGAGAAGGTGGTTCTCATGCATCAATATATGTTTGACCTAGACTTTTCTTTTGCTTTGTGGAAAATCTATCACTCTTTGAATAATGTCCATGTGCTTGTAGATGTCTGTCATCATCCAACAGGGACTTTTTGAGTGATGGTATGAACGTCTTATATGAAACTGCTGCCTAATTTGTAAGGACGTTTGTCCGTGGTATCGTGAAGCACAGGGTCCTTGGACCATGGAACCTCCTGTCAATTTGTTTGACCAACCAAATCTTGTGTCCCTTTACTATCCTATTCAAAGATTTATCTGTTTTAGATGTGCAACCTAATTCAATCTAATCTAATCTAATAAAGCTAAAAAGGTAGATTATACTTTTTCTTTGCTACATATCCCATTCTATTTAATAATATTAATTAATGTAAGTAATTTTTTTAGTTTTCATATTGATTATTTTTATTAATAATCAAATCATATCTTCTCTCTTTTCAATATTAATTCCGTAATTATTGATAATATTTTTATTATTATAAATTATTATTTATATTTAAATAGGAATATAAAAATTTTTTAATTGCTAAATTTTTCATGTGAAAAGTCAAGGCAAGAGCATTAATGAAAAGAGTGCAAAAAATGACAAAAATAATCATCTGGTAAGAATCTTTTTAGGTGTTATGGTCTTATCCTCAAAAAGATTTTGCTCTATTTAAATGATTAATCTAAATTTTTTGAAATAATATTTTTTTGAATTCGATATAATTTTCTCAAAGACAATCTTATCTCTCATATTAAAAAAAACTCCATCTCTCTCCCTTAAAACTTCAGCAACATATATTGTTTAGATAACTCATGACTCACAACAATCTACTTAGATTTATGTAAATACATTATATTTGAGTTTAGATCCCATCTACAATAGTCGAGAAACAAAAATAAGTTAAAATAATAATAATAAATTAATTTATAAAATTAAACTATAAATAATGTTTCAAAATTAGTTTTTTATTTTTATTGTTAAAATTAAAATCAATGTAATACGTATCCATGCTACGGTTATATAACTGGCTATTTTGAAAATAAATAAACATCTCGTCCCATAGCCATAAGGATGCTAAAAAGAATCCGTGCAAAGAACCTAACAATTTTAGATGAAAACAAGGCGCAAGGGCAGAGAAATCTTCGTTTAACGGTAGAAATTCAAAGATTCTGCGTATCAAAATTTTTTGGAAGTTGTGAATGACTATTATATTGATCACAACTTTTCAAGTCAAACGCGAAGCTTCTGCAGCATAGACTTCGAGGAGGGCCACCCATCGACAGATAAAGGTACCAATGACATAATAGATAGGTACTGATGTTTAGAAATCAAAAGACTTAATTATACGATCATTAAAATAAAATAATAATTTATGCACTAAATTGTAAAAATGAAATTATCCAAAACGTTTCTTTTTTAAGCTTTATGAGCTATTTAAATGGATTTGGTCTGCCGTCATGCCCATTCTTGTTTCTTAGCGGACATTGCCGACCTCCTGCTAGGAATTTCATGAAGGAAAACATCTGCTACTTAGCAGCAATATTGGCGTATTTAAATGTGTCAAGATCTGGGGATCTTTAATTGCTGAAAAATCCAAGCAAAGCATTTGACATAGATCATCTCAAGCTGAAACTTTGGGAAATGTTTTTAACTCGTTTTTCTTTGATTCTTGGCCAAGTTTTGAAGGATATATATATATATATATATATATATATATTGTTGAGGGGTAAAATCGCTATGCATCAATAATCGTGTTCATGGCTAAGGCTAGCCTTGATTCCTACTCGCTATACAACATCCACCAGAGATAAGTCAACATCGGTAAGTCGGAGCGCCCTAGCCCCCACCGAGCCAAGGGTTCCCAAGGCACGGCCCCTCGAGCCGAGCTATCGTCTTTCGGCCCTCGAGCCGAGCTATCGTCTCTCGGCCCCTCGAGCCGAACTATCATCTCTTGGCCCCTTCGGCCGAGCTATCGTCTACCGTCTCTCGACCCCTCGAGCTGAGCTATCGTCTCTTAGCCCCTCGAGCCGAGCTATCGTCTCCTGGCCCTAACCAAGCTATCCCATCACCCGGCCCTTCTAGCCGATCTCTTCTATCACTCGGCCTAGCCCGAGCGATACCTATACCTCTGCGGAATTCGGCGCGGAAAAGCTTAAAATAGTAAGATTCCAAACAGGAATCATATCTGAAAGTGGCCTAGAGCCCTGGAGCCTATGCCCCCACCAAATCTTGAGATGTCAACAAGCTCTCACGACCGTCGATCCTCTAACTGACCAGATACGAATCCTACCAATCTCATAACAAACTGGATTCAGCTCTCAATGGCCTTCGTACCTATGACGCTCCCAAGCAACCAGGTGATCACCTATAAATATCATAGCCTCAGATCCCCTCAGGTACGCCATCTCTTATATGCATACTCGCTCACTAATTCTCTCTCCCCTCTCTCTGCCTTTGCTTCCGCTATTACCACTCTGCTCAGAGCCCTGGGAGAGACTCTTCAGCGAGAGCCTTCTCCTCATTTTTGTTGACTGTCGATCTCCACTGACTTGAGCGTCGGAGGGTCTTCCGCAGAAGGCCACCCCCAACGCCTCTCACGTGAGGACTGTTTTGCAGGTCCGCCCAGGAGGAAGCCCATCTCGAAGCCCGAACGCGCCCGAGTCGGAGGACAAGATTTCAGCAGCAATAAATTGGCGCTAGAGGAAGGGTCCTCAAGTCCCTAAAAACTTGTGATCCGGGAGACAAGGATCTCAGTCTGTAAGAGAACTCCTCCCATGGCCAACCGGAAAAAAGGCTACCTCCGAAGCTCGAGATCAGGTCGCCTCTCAAAGGTCTGATCCAGTGAGCAGTGTCGCGCCGCCACCACCACCAGTCGAGACTCCATCGCCACCAGCGGCCCCAGTGACCCAAGACCAGTTCGCCTTACTGGTCCAGCAGGTTCAGGCCCTGGCCCACCTAATTCAGGGGCGCTCCGAAGCCCCCGTCCGGCTACTCCTGCTCCTCACCCTTCTGAGGAGAATGCAGCCCCGCTCATCCAGCGATCTCTTCTTCCAGCCCGCGTGGGGTTGCAGACCCCCTCGCCATCTCAGAGAAGCTGAGCTAGCTCCCCAACGAGCCCGCGTCAAAGATCTCCCTAGATCTCGGCGGGCCCGATCTCTCTCCCCGGTGTATTCTCGCCATGATTCAACACCGTCTCAGTATTCTCCTCGTCCTGCACCTTCTGCTCTTCCTGACGAAGAGATCCGCCGCCAGCTCCAAGAAATGCGTCAAGAGCTTGACGCTGCCAAGCAGGCCCATCCGCTTCAAAATAAAGTGGAGCAGGGCATCCCCTTCTCTAAGAAGATCATGGAGGAAGTGATTCCCTCCCACGTCAAGCTACCTGCCATCGAGCCTTATCATGGCTCCTCCGACCCCGACGATTATCTCAGCAGCTTCCGATCAATAATGATGTTCCACGGGGCATCAGATGCGGTCCTCTGTCGCGCCTTCCCTTCCACCCTCAGGGGATCTGCCCGAACTTGGTTCAATGCTTTGAAGTCCAGGTTCCGTTGATTCATTTGGCAAGCTGAGCCGCCTTTTCATCGGCCAGTTCGTCAGTAGCTGCCGCCACCGACGGAGATCCGACTCCCTCTCTGAGGTTAAGCAGAGAGAGGGGGAGTCCCTGAAGAAGTATCTCGACCGTTTCAACACGGCCATGCTGGAGGTGGACCACCTTAATCATGAGGTGGCCATGTCCGCCCTAGCAGACGGAGTATTGAAGGAGAGCGACTTTTACCTGGCCTTGAGGTTAGCTACCCTCCAAACCTCTCCGACATGATGGCCCTGGCAAACAAGTATGCCAGAGTTGAGGAGTCGTGGAGAGCCACCCGAGCCGAGCTGACAAAGAAGAAGGAGCCCAAGGGCTCGGATAAGCACCGACCTGCCACCGCCAAGTCCGCCTCGCCGCCAAAGGGTTCCCAGCCGCCGCCAAGGAACCGCACTCGGAGCCCGCCTAGGAGGTTCCACCGGTTCACTCTGCTCACTGCCCCAAGAGCGGAGATCCTCATGGAAATCGAGCGCCAACTCCCTCGACCTCCTCCTCTCAGAGGGAATGCAGCCCGGAGAGATCCTGCAAAGCATTGCCGCTACCACTGCGACCATGGCCACGACACTGAAGAGTGCTGGCAACTAAAGAATGAGATTGAAAGGCTCATCCAGCGGGGTAGACTGGATCGGTTCAGAGGAGCCCCCGAGCCAAGAAACGGGGGTGATCACCGCCTGAGCCCCAGCAGCAACCTCCTCCTCCTCCAAATCCTCCGGTCGCTAACCACATTAACATGATTGAGGCGGTCGGTAGTCCTTCAGGCGGGAGGGATGATGAAGAAGGTCCGGCACCGAAGAAAGCACGACCTGATGAGATCTCTTTCTCCAATGACGACCTCCAGGGGATACAGTTCCCGCACGATGATGCTAGTTGTATCTCTTAATTTGAACAACTATGATGTAAGCCGAATTCTAATTGATAGTGGAAGCTCCGTCAATGTTTTGTACCTTGATGTGTTTGTGAAGATGAAGCTTCTCATGGAGAGTCTCCGAGCCGTGGACTCCACCCTAATGGGGTTCACCGGCGATGTCATTATCCCGAGGGGGTCGTAACCTTGACGGTCCGTGCGGGGACCTGGCCCCGCGTAGCCACTGTGTATGCAGATTTCCTGGTGACCAAGCTTCGGTCGCCTACAACGCAATCTTGGGAAGACCCGGCTAATGTCCCTCAGAGCCGCCATCTCCATCCCACATCTTGTTATGAAGTTCCCTACCGAGCGAGGGGTAGGTGTAGTTCGAGGAAGCCAAGCATAGCTCGGCAGTGTTTCGTCACCAGCCTGCAATCCAGACTGCCCGAGGTCGATGGACTAGACGCTCGGGAGGATTTCGCCGAGCAACGAGGAGAACCAGCCGAAGAGCTGGAGGAGGTGCCACTGGACGAAGCTCGGCCTGACCGAACCATAAGGATCGGGTCGCTGCTGAAAGGGAAGCCCCGGCTGGAGCTGATCGACTTTCTTGAAGGAATGCTGATGTCTTCGCTTGGTCAGCCTCAGATATGCCTGGGATTAGTCCGGACTTAATGTGGACAAGATATCTCGACCCATGAAGCAGAAGAAGAGGAGCTTCGCCCCTGACCGGCAGAGAGTGATTGAAGAGGAGGTGGACAAGCTCATCAAGCAAACTTCATTCGAGAGGTAAATTATCCGAGCTGGCTGTCCAATGTTGTTATGGTGAAGAAGTCGAATGGTAAATGGCGAATCTGCATCGACTTCACCGATCTTAATAAAGCATGCCCGAAGGACAGCTTCCTCTCCCGGATCGACCAGCTCGTGGATGCCACTTCCGGCCATCAGATGCTGACCTTCATGGACGCATATTCAGGCTATAACCAAATTCGGATGGCACCCGAGGATGAAGAAAAGACCGCCTTCATAACTGATCGAGGTACCTATTGTTACCGAGTCATGCCTTTCGGTCTGAAGAATGCAGGCACCACCTACCAAAGGCTGGTGAACAAAGTCTTCAAGGAGCAAATCGGTCGAAACATGGAGGTATACGTTGATGACATGCTGGTCAAAAGCAAGGAAGCTTCCCAGCATATCGAAGACCTCTCAGAGAGCTTCGCGACACTCCGAAAGTATCGGATGAAGCTCAATCCGATAAAGTGTGCTTTCGGCGTCACCTCGGGAAAGTTTCTGGGCTTTATGGTTTCTCAGCGAGGCATCGAAGCCAACCCGCAGAAGATTCAAGCCCTTCAGCAAATGGCGCCCCGACATCTGTCAAAGAAGTCCAGCGCCTAACTGGAAGGATTGCGGCCCTCAACCGCTTCGTAGCTCGGTCGGCCGAGAGGAGCCTCCCTTTCTTCAAAGCTCTCCGATCCGCAAGAACTTTCAATGGACTCCTGAATGCCAAAAATCATTTGAAGACCTCAAGAAGTATCTCGGCTCACTGCCTCTCCTTAGCAGCCCAAGTCCGGGAGAGATGCTATTTTTGTACCTGGCAGTTTCAGAAGGCACAATTAGCTCGGTCTTGGTCAGAGAGAGAAGAAGACCCAAAAGCCGATCTACTATGTCAGCAAACTGCTCCGGGACGCCGAGATGAGGTACACCCAAATTGAGAAGCTAGTGTTGGCCCTGATAACGTCGGTTCGGAGGTTGCGACCATATTTCCAGGCACATTCTGTGATAGTCCTCACCGACCAGCCCATCAAGGCGGTGGTCCACCGCCGAGACATCAGGAAGAATGGCTAAATGGGCCGTTGAATTGAGCGAGCATGATATCCGATATCAGCCTCGCCCGGCCATCAAAGCGCAGGTTCTAGCCGACTTCCTCCTTGAATGCACTATCCCAGAAGATGGCTCTGCTCCTGGCTCCTCCGAGCATCCAAGATCGAACGCCCTTGGTTGCTCCATGTCGACGGATCCTCCAACGCCAATGGCTCCGGTGCTGGTTTAGTCCTCACCAGCCCAGAGGGGGCGACCTTCGAGTATGGCGTTAGATTCTCCTTCCCAGCCTCCAACAACGAAGCCGAATATGAAGCTCTGCTCGCCGGACTCCGAATCGCCCGTGATCTGAAAGTGAAGAAGCTAAATGCCTTCACCGACTCTCAGCTGGTAGCTGGTCACGTGCGGGGCGAGTTTGAGGCCCGAGAGCCAAACATGATTCGGTATCTCCAAGAGGTGCGGAACCTACTCTTCACTTCTCTGAATTTGAAGTTATCCAGATCCCCAGATCCGAAAATGCTCGTGCCGACCTATTATCCCGGCTAGCAACTGCGGAGTCATGGACTCCGAGCGAAAGTTCCCCTTGGAAATCCTGGAAAGGCCTAGCATCGCGGAGGCAGACCGAGTGATGCAGATTGAGGTCGAACCATCTTGGTTCGACCCTATATTAAAGTATCTTAAAGAAGGGTCGCTCCCAGCCGACCGCAGGGAAGCAAGGAAGCTGAGACTGCAAGCTACCCACTATGTGCTGATCGACGACCAGCTCTATAAGCGGTCCTTTTCCATGCCGCTGCTCAGATGCCTCCCCATCTGAAGCTGATTATGCTCTTCGGGAGGTGCATGAAGGAATTTGCGGCAATCATCTAGGAAGTCGATCTCTATGCCACAAGGTGCTTCGCCAGGGATATTACTGGCCAACCATGCAAAAGGATGCCGATGATCTCGTCCGAGTTTGTGACCATGCCAGAGGCACTCCAACATCCAGAGGCTCCCCTCTGCCAGTCTGGTCCCTATTTCCTCCGCTTGGCCCTTTGCTAAGTGGGGGATGGACATTCTCGGCCCTTTTCCCCTCGCCACTGGACAGAGGAAGTTCTTATTCGTCGCCATTGATTACTTCACTAAGTGGGTCGAGGCTGAAGCAGTTGCCCAAATAACCGAAGCTCGGGCCAGGGATTTCGTGTGGAAATCCATCATTTGCCGTTTTGGTCTCCCGCATACCATCATCACCGACAATGGCAAGCAATTTGATAATCCCAAGTTTGGGAGTTCTGCGAGGATCATGGCATCAGTCATCGCCTCACCTCAGTAGGGCATCCGCAAGCCAACGGAGAAGCCGAGGTAACAAACCGGACCCTACTTCAAGGGATTAAAGCCCGGCTCGCCAGAGCCCGAGGCAGATGGGCGGATGAGCTTCATCATGTTCTATGGGCCTACCGCACCACCCAGAGAATCCCCACCGAGACCCCGTTCCGGATGGCCTTTGGCACGGAAGCCGTCATCCCTGTGGAGATAGGCCTTCCCTCTCCGCGAGTGGAAAGCTACTCAGAAGAGGCTAACGATGAGCAGCTCCGCACCAATCTCGACTTGGTGGAAGAGATCAGGAAAAAAGCTCGAATAAGAATGGCCGCGTACCAGCAAAGAGTGGCCCGCTACCATGCCTCCAGAGTCAAAGGGTAAATCCTTCTCGCCTGGCGACCTTGTCCTCCGAAAGCATCCGTCTCCAAACCGCTAGAGCAAGGAAAGCTCTCGCCAAACTGGGAAGGCCCCTACCAAGTAGCGGAAGTCATTGGACCTGGCACCTACAAGCTCCAGGATCTAAGCGGAAATCCATTCCCCGGATATGGAACTCGGACAATCTCCGTGTATACTATCAGTAGGGTACGCCTCTTTGACCTGCCCCATTTATAACTTTGGCATAGTATTCCTATTATCTACGACATGGTCGCTTCTTTGGAAAAACTGTGATGAAAAAAGGATACCTCTAGCTCACTCTCGGCACAACCGAGCTATTTCTCCGAGCTTTCAATTGAATCTCCGAACCTCGGCTGGGTCAAGTCCTACTTTATAAAGACTCGGTATGGCCGAGCGCCCCCAGTATGATTAAGAGCCGAACAATCTCCAAAGGTTAGCTCGGATTCGGGCCGCTTACAAGCCCCGACCGAACAAAACATTCTCCTAAATTTAGTTCGATTCGGGCAGCTTACAAGCCCCGGCCAACCTAAACGATCTCCAAAGCTTAGCTCGATTCGGGCCACTTCCAAGCCCCGGCCGACTAAGCGATCTCCAAAGCTTCGTTCGGATTCGGGCCGCTTACAAGCCCTGGCCGACCTAAACATTCTCCAAGCTTAGCTCGGATTCGGGCCGCTTACAAGCCCCGGCCGACCTAAACGATCTCCAAAGCTTTGCTCGGATTCGGGCCGCTTACAAGCCCCGGCCGACCTAAGCGATCTCCAAAGCTTCGTTCGGATTCGGGCCGCTTACAAGCCCCGGCCGAACCAAATGCTCTCCTAAACTTAGCTCGGATTCGGGCCGCTTACAAGCCCCGGCCAACCTAAACGATCTCCAAAGCTTAGCTCGGATTCGGGCCGCTTACAACCCCGGCCGACCTAAGCGATCTCCAAAGCTTCGTTCGGATTTGGGCCGCTTACAAGCCCCGCCGAACCAAACGCTCTCCTAAACTTAGCTCGGATTTGGGCCGCTTACAAGCCCTGGCCGACCTAAGCGATCTCCAAAGCTTTGTTCAGATTCGGGCAGCTTACAAGCCCCGACCAACCTAAACGTTCTCCTAAGCTTTGTTCGAACTCGGGCCATTTACAAGCCCCGGCCGACCTGTCGGTCTCCAAAATGCAGAACATTGTTCGATGGGGACAAAATCTTGGGGATGGTAGCGAAAATAGAAGTTGCAAAAAACCTCCCTTATTTATCATAAAGGAAACAACAAAGAGGAAAAGAAAAGATAAAAAGAACCCTCACAGGGGCTTATCTTCTTTCCCAGGAGCCACCGAGCCCTCCTCATGCCGAGCCAACTCGGTGACCTGTTGACGAATGGATGCTATTTCCCCTTCCTCCTAGCTAATAACACGCGAAGGAGCTCGACCTCCCTCGTCGAAATGACCAAATATCGCTCGGCCATTCTTTGAAGCTGCTCATGGCTCGCGAACGCCGATGCCAGAACCACCCCATCAACAGTCACTGCAATGCGGCTCCCCCGGGAGTCCCTGCGCCGTTAGCACGCCATTCGGCCCTTGAGTCGATCGCCTTTCGCCGCCGGAGGCCATATCCACACTCAAGAGTCATTGGGAGACTAGCCGAAAGGATGACCGGCACAGGCATCCCTCTCGTCCATATTTAAACCACTCCTGGTGAGTATTTCGATCACTCGAGTCATTAATCTCGACCGTGGAAACTCACCACACGTCATTGCCTCAGTAGGCGCTTGCGGGAGACAAGGGGTCACGCCCCCTCATCGAGGAAGATCGGGAAGCATCGACGGGGTGCGCAGGGAACTCCCCCTTTTCTAGGGACCAGGCTCCCTCTGGTTTGCCAGACCCTTTGAAATAAATGTCCTCGAGAACCTGCCAGACTCCCTCGAATTGGACATCCCTGAAAAGATACGGAAAAGCGCATCAGCAATCGCACTAGCTCACCTCTCTTGAGGATAACCAAGTCATAAAACTCGGGCACCCCCATGCGTCGCTCGGATAACCCTCATCCTCTTTGGCAGCCCGCACCAGAATCTACATTTGTGCAAGAGCCAAACAAAATATATACCTCGGCAATAACCTGATATCCTTCATACCTCGGCGACAATGAGTGATATCTGAAGCTTCGGCTTAGTCGAGTAATCTCTCCATCGCTCTGACGCGGCTAAGGCATCCTATTATACCTCGGCGGAGGCAAACACCTCCCATTACTCAACAGCAAGGCATGTCATGAACTGTCTTTCCCTGCGAAATACCTGCCTCAATAAACAAGATCATGCCTATCTCATGAGTCCAAAGGATCGCCCAGGTCCCTCTTTGACTCAATCATAGATATACGCTATCTCCGCTGAGGACTGGACACTGGCCTTAGCAAGAACTAAGCCGCGATAGCGCTGCCGAAATATGCTACAGCATAAAAAAACGTGATATGGGAGTAACAACTCTTAGCACAGAAGAGGCAGAGACTAAAGAAAGAAGGAATGAAACTTTCTTTATTTCCTCATCAAAAGAAAAGTTACAACCTCCTACGAGGAGTTACAAGTGATCAAAGCGCAGGAAATAAAAACGAGTACATAGCTCGGCCGAACTGCTTCAGTCAGTTTCGGTTAATAATGACATTTGGCATCTGACCCAAAAATCAGACAAATCAGACATCTCGCCCGAATCGCCGGCTAAGGCCGATCCAGCACTCCATGGGTCCTCTGGATGAATTAAGGATCCAAAAAGAGCAGACCCGTGGACGCTGATGCTGAGGAAGCTTCCCCTGGGTGGGATGCTGGGCTGCAGGTCGCTGCCCGATTGAGAGAGCTAGGGGACCATCAGCCCCACACTGCTCTCAACTCCCTCTTCGCATGGCAGAAGATTCCCCGCACGAAGGGGCTAAGCATCCAGCCCGAGGGAGAACGAAGTCTGTGCATGCTACGGGGGTGCCTGTGCACTTCCTACCTGCGACCCCCACAGCCAAACCACAAAGGACACACAGGAAGCGCATATGTGCGCTCTCCATGTGATCTCTGCGGATCCCTGTGTGCTCTCCATGTGATCTCTAAAGCTCCTCCCTTAAGGTCGAGCCGCTCTTCAGCGACTCCTTCATCACCCCAACTATCCGGGGAAGACGACTTGCAAAAGAAAACTTGGTCCCTCCGCTCTAAGCCTCAGGGATACAGGCATCATAAAATTTCACAGCTCACAGAGAAGAAAATTTTTGGGGATGGCCTAACACGGCCCCTTCCTCCCTTCTTATAGGCGAAATGGACCGGAGCAGATATTAAAGCAGAAAGCCCCGAGATTCAAAATGCCCAATCCACGCTGCCACGTGGCCTCCAGGATGAAAAGAGCACCCTTCTATGCGCGCCAAATGCGTCGCTCAGTCCATGACATATGCCAGAGGATCTCCTCTGATCCCGGATCATGGGTCATAATTGCAAAAATTGCCCGCTGATCTTAAAGATACGGCAGACCTGGGAAATCGCCCGGTGAAAACGACACCCTCCAATGGCAAATGAGCGCCTACATCGTACGTTGAAACGACTCGTGTTGGGAAGATCAACGAGATAAATGCCCTTGGAAAATACCGAGGCAACCTTCTGCTGGCTACAAAGCCGTATTATCTACTTCGGCAAAACGAAGGTCGACTCGCCTTGAAAAAAGATAAGGCACTGACAGAGTAATAAAGAGGCGCGGAGCCAAGTACTCCTCGATAAAGTGTTTCAATATTCCCCGCTCCGGCCCAACTGCCTGTTGTATCCGGGCATGAACCTGGACATCGCCTTGTGCTTCCATCCAAGGCAAAGCCGCTTTCATACTTCGGAACAAACCGAAGTATCCCTTTTCAGTCCAGCATGATTGAGTGTTATCCTACACTCCTATCCGGACTGAGGTAGCTGCCTTTATCTCAACGATGATGAAACACTCTTTATACATGACTGAGGTAGATGCCTTGAACCTTACCGAGGTGGCCAAAATCCCCTAAGAGAGTGGCTCACTTATAAGACTTGCACGGTGAAAGCAAGCATTTCAAAAACAGCAGCAAGCACAAAAGCTACGGAAACTTTTCTCTTCATTCATCATAGAAAGGGCGACATAAAAGAAAGAAAAATACATCGGCCCTCACAGGGGCTTGTTATTTTCTCTAGGAGCTGCTGAGCCCTCCCCTCGCTGCAGAGCCGGCTCGCCCACCAGTTGCTTAAGGGACCCACCTGCTTCTCCAATCGGCTATTAGCCTGCGAGGAGCACAATCTCCCTAGTAGAGACAACCACGTATTGCTCGACCACCTTTTGGAGTTGCTCGTGACTTATAAACGATGATGCCAGACTTCCCCGTCGATGTTTATCCTAGTACAGCCCCTGCGGGTCCCCCAATAGGCATTGATGCTGTTGACTGGCTCCGGCTGATCTCCCTTCATCCTCGGAAGCCATCTTGTTATCACAAGTTTAGATAAACCAACAAAAGATCGGCAGAGGAAATTGTTAGCGATAGCCTACCACCCACTGGTATTTAAACTACTTCGGACGAGTACCCTAGTCGCCGAGCCATCAGCTCCAACACCACTGCCATAAAGCCCGCCACGCGTCGTCGCTTCAGTGGCTGCTCACGGGAAGCGAAGAATCGCTCCCTCTTTACCGAAAAGGATAAGTAAATGACGGTGGGAAATTCAACAAACCCCTCTTTCGGGATCAAACTCCCTTCAAAGGCACGTCCACTTTCTCGCCTTGATCAGGCCGAACTATCTAGCTTCGGCTCCAACCGAGCTATTCTCATATCTCGGTCCTGCTCGATCTACCCTGATACCTCGGCTTCTCCGGGATGTTTATTCAGGTCCGAGTTAAGTCGACCAAACAATGCGGATAGGCCATGAGCTGCCCGCGGTCGAAAAAAACTTGAGACAAAAGACCATTCAAGAAAAACAATCACGCAGAAGAAAAAGGTCATTTCTTGAAAACGTCAACCGGGTTACAAGTTTGAAAAACAAAAACATACAGATAACCCTTAAGAATCAGGTCGGGAACGGCCCCAGCGGCCTGGCAGCTTCCTCGGTGACGTTCGGGGGAGCTTGACTTGTCTCACCCTTTTCAAACACTGTTGTTTCCCCGGTGGTATGACGAGTATGCCCTTCGGGAGCCGCGGCCACACTAACATCCGGAACAACGTCGAGATCGGTGTCCGAAACATCGATATATTCGTCCTCTTCATCCCTGGGGAACAAGCCTCGAAGGTTTCAACATCCAAGAAGGAGAGATCCCATTCTGGATGCTCCTTGGATATCTTACTTCGAGTTTCCTCTACACCAAGCTGGTAGGCGTCGACACAGGTTGCATCTTGTTCGCCCCTGAGTAGAGCGAGCCGCATTTCAGTTTCAGCACTTGACCCCGCAAAAGGCAATCTGCTCCTCAGTCTCACTGACCCGCCTCTCGAGCTCTGAGTTCCTCCCTCGGCTAGATGCCAGTTCCCCTTGCAGGGACTGCGTCTGACTTCGATTCTCCAGCTCCGCCTTCTTCATCTGTAAAAACAGAATTAGCCGATGCCACGATGAGCCAGTAAAGGAAGCTAAAAAGGGGGTAGTACCATACCTCCTCCTCCTGCCGAGCTAACCTCTTGGTCAGCTCCTTGGCCTCGCCAATAGCCCTCTGTTTATCGGCCCTAATTTGCTTGATCCTGCTCTTGAGGTCATTGATCTTCGACTGCCTACCATCGGCTTCCCCCCAGGCTTGGGAGAGCTCTCTATCGAATTGGGTTAGCTTTTCCTGGTGCCACTTGATCTTGTCGTCCCTGTCGGATACCACGGTTAAGTTGCCGCACTTCTCCTCCAACTCGCCAAGCATTCTTATTCAGGCGGTTTCTCTCCTCGACGGCCTCTCTCTCCTGCCCAGGCTTTCGCTAAACTGTTTCTTGAGTTTCCATTTCTCCGGAATGCCTGGATTTGATCCGATAACTCCAAGCATGCGTCATCAAACTTCGCCAGGAGCCCCGTAGCTCTTTCACTTCGAGCTCAGCTTGGACGCTCATCTAGGGCAGCCTGATGCAGCACCCTCATCTTCTTGCCAAATTCTCATTACTGGTACCCAGAAGTTGCTCAAATATCAGACGCCTCCGCCGCGATCGAAGCTCGGCGCTGACTCTCCTGGCCTGGATGGCCCCTGTCGCCAGATCAAGCGCCAGCACAGCGCCCTGGTGATCAAAGCACTCTGCAGAATGAAACACAAGTGAGAAGGACGACCAAGCTAACCAGGAAAGCATTCACTACTCGGGACTCACCCGGGAGACGTAGGACCTGGCTAGCCCCATGAGGGTGAATTGTTGATCTCGGGGAGAAGGTGGATTCCTCGCCATGCCCGCTGGCCAAATGCGGCATCAACCAGATCTAGGTCTGCGAACTTATCCGCCGAAGGATCCGCCCGGATACAGTACCGACCTCATTAGGCAGCAAACGCCGCCTCGATGGCCGAGTCCGAGCTACTGGGCTGACATCCCCGCCCGAAGGATCGATCCGGGCAACCTCCGACTGAGAAGCCTTTGACCTCTTGGCCTCCTCCAGCAGAATTCTAACCTGGCCTTCCTCGGATAACTCGGCCAGCCCAAGCGCCAGTTTTCCCGAAGCTTTGGTGGAAGAAGCTTCGACTGCAAGATTCTTACCTTGCCCTATCCCCTCATCCGAATTCCTTCCCTCGGTCGCAGGCACCTGCTCTCCCCTGCAGGCTCCGCCAAGTCTCAGTCTGTTCGTCAGTTGCCCCAACCTCTCCAGGAAGAGGTTCTCCAATCATAAGCTCCTCGCGAGCCTCTACTGACCGACCGCCGCCTTTAAATCCCTTTGGGGGGGCCCTCCAATAAAGCTCTTCTTGAGCCTCGGCGGTTGCAGTCTCCCTTCCTGTCCTCCTGCCAAGGCTAGAGGATATTTCTCGTTCGGAGGAGCCCTCAGGGGCACCGACCTCCGCCGAGCAGCCATTGGCTCATCTTCCAAAGGAGGGGCTTCCGGACAAGCCGACGGAGTCTCGTCCGGGCTGTCTACTATTTCCACCACTGGGGGACAAGGGACTCAGCAGTCCTCTTTGGCTCCTCCTCTATTTTCAGCGCCCCCGTGGTTACCCCAACCTCCGGCAAGCGCTCTTCGGAGAGCGAGCCCTCTTCTCGGGCTTGCGTTTCTCTCCACCGCTGCTCTCACTCGGGCGCTTGCTTGTCCCTTTCTTTATGCGGCCCGATAGCTCAGACTTCTTGGCTGCAAGAAGAGAACAAGCGGTCAGACCGAGATACCTTTACTCGAGTAAAACAACGGAAAATGAAAAAACCCACCATGCGGGTCGAGGGGGCTAAGCCCGGCGGCGAAGAGAGCCTCCTCAGACAGCAAATCGTTGGCCGAAAATCCTGCCATCGCGGAAGGCTTCCAAATCCTCCTCCTCCTGTTCAGATAAAGTCGGATGTGCTTCCACATCCCGAACAAAGTTTCCCCATCCTCGGGAAAATCGGAACCAATGTTCCCTTCAGCGATAAAGAATCAGATCTTCCATCCTTTATGGATGATGGTTTATCCACGATCGTCTTGAATGACCTCCGGGGATCGATGTAAGGCCACTCCGATTTCCTCCCAGGTATCAGGTGGTAAAGGCAGAAAAGGGCAAGAGTAGCTGTTACCTTCACTTGGCTACACATCGAGATAAACCCGATGACTCGCCAGCTGTTGG
>UESW01003428.1:32580-77322 GCA_900491605.1 Calamus simplicifolius
ATGATCTCTTTCACCAAAGGATAGAGAGGAAATCGGAGGCCCGCCTTCAGACTATCTTCGTAAAGAAAGACACCATGCTCCAGTTCTTGCGAAACCCTAAGCTCGGGCCCCGACAAGCGTGGGAGGATATCCGAGGGAATGCTATATTTCAGGCGAAGTTTCCCCAAATCCTCAGCAGTGATCTTCGAAACCATATCGTCGGGGCTCATCATTCTGCTCGCCGGAAGGAGCACCGAGCAAGATTGCAGAGAATACGGGAAAGCAAATCCCTCCAGAAGAAATGAATAAATACTGCAAAGGGAAATGGTTTCGTTTCGACTTTGCTTCCTCCCTAAGGAAACCGCCTCAAGAGAAGATAAGGCATCTCGCCCGAGGCACCCGGAACCGCCTCCATAAATGCCGTGAAAATCGGGATTTATTACGTGGTGATTCCCTAACCGTCGCCCCAAAGGAACCTTACCCACTAAGGCATGGCGGCCGCGGGCGTTAAATAGGACATCATTGCGTGGGCCGTCTAATCCGGATCCTTCCGTTCAAATCGTGCCACCTGGACTTATACTCCCTATGCCCAAACCTACGCTTCGAACTAGGGAGTGGGGGGCATGTGTTGAGGGGTAAAATCACTATGTGTCAATAATCATGTACGTGGCTAAGGCTAGCCCTGATTTCTACTCGCTGTGCGACACCCACCAGGGATAAGTCAGCCTCGGTAGGTCGGGGTGCCTTAGCCCCTCACCGTGCCAAAGATTAATTCTCAAGGCGTGGACCGCGTTTCACACCCCCATCCGAGCCTCCACCATCTCTCGGTCCCAGCCGAGCTTCCATCTCTCGGTCCCAGCCGAGCCCTTGTTTCTCGGTCCCGGCCAAGCTACCATCTCTTGGCCCCTCCGGCCAAACTATCGTCTACCGTCTCTCGGCCCCGGCCGAGCTGTCGTCCCTCAGCTCTAACTGAACCATCCCACCACCCGGCTTTTCTAGCTGGTTCCTTCCGATCACTCGGCCTAGCCCGAGTGATCCCCATACCTCTGCGGAATCCGACGCGGGAAAGCTTAAATCCTTAAGATTCAAAACAAGAATCATATCTGAGAGTAGCCTAGGCCCCTGGGGCCTATGCCCCTGCTAAATCTCGAGACATCTACAAACTCTCCCAGCCGTTGATCCTCTAACTAATCGAATATGAATCCTATCGATCTTATAACAAACAGATTCGGATCTTAACGGCTTTTGGACCCACGATGCTCCCAAACAACCAGGTGATCTTCTATAAATACCACAGCTTCAGACCCCCTCAGGTACGCGATCCCTCGTACACACACTTGCTCACTGGCTCTCTCTCTCTCCCTCTCGCTCTTTGCCCTTGCTTCCACCATTAGCGCTCCGCTTGGAGTCTCTGGAGGAACTCTTCAGTGAGAGCCTTCTCCTCATTTCTGTTGACTGTCGATCTCCACTGACTTGAGCGTCGGAGGGTCTTCCGCGAAGGGCCACCCCCAACGCCTCTCGCATGAGGACTGTCTTGCAGGTCCGCCCAGGAGGAAGCCCGTCTCGAAGCCCCATCGTGCCCGAGTCAGAGGACGGATTTCAGAAGCAACAACTCCTACCCCAATTAATGCCAAATTAATGCGGCATAGTCTTGAGACTACCCACCATGGCTAACTACTTGCATTGATGGTGTTGGATGCATCTCGACCTCGATCTCTCCATTTAAAGGGCCTGCCGCACTAATGCTATCTTCGATCCGCATTGCCTATCCACAAGCTAGCCATGGCTCCCTCAACGTTTCATGCCCTTCGCTTGTCCGTCTCCCTTTCGCTTTGCCTGCTTAACTCGGTGGGCTCGGATTTTGCGGCAGATCGGGCAGAGTGCGCTGCCCAGTTGGTTGGGCTATCGACCTGCCTGACCTTCATCGGGGGTGATGGTCGGGCTCCCACTCCCGACTGCTGCAGTGGCCTCAAACAGGTCTTGGCCAGGAGCTTCAAGTGCGTCTGCATGCTGATCAAAGACCGAAACGAGCCGGAGCTTGGGATCAAGATCAACGTCACCCGCGCGCTAGCTGTCTCTTCCTTCCATGTGTGATGCGCCGGCCAACGTCTCTGATTGCCCAAGTATGCATGGCTTTGTGGAGGTCTCTCACGAGGACGAGGGTTCGTTCGTGGCCTTGCGTTTTACTCTGGTGATTGGCGTGTTTTGCAGGGGTTCTGAAGCTGCCGCCTAACTCGACTGAGGCCAAGGTTTTCGAGCAATTCGGCAATGCAACTGAGGCGTCTTTTAAGGATGGCAACGGTAGGAAGCAGTACTTTTATTTGAAAAGGTCTTGCTGCAGTGCAGCTTCAGCCGCGTATGTGCGCGCATGTCAAAATTTAAAAAAAAAATTATTTTTATTCTTGGCATGCCCACATATGCGTGCGCTATACGCCAATCATCAGGCATGATGTGCGCGATCTACATGGGTGCACAAGAACTTTTTTCTATTTTTTTCTTTTTCTTTTTCCTTTTTTTGGGATAACATATGAAGGAGCACTAAGTCCTTGGTAACCAGCAGTATATTTGTTTGCTTAATTAATTTGTAGTCAAGTTAGACTAGTAGAATATAATAAGATACTTGATAAGCAATCCAACTATAACTTTTAGCCCTAATTAGCTATATATCTTTTAGTTTTTGAATATATTTATTCTATCAGTATAAATATATTTATTTATGTTCTCAATATATACACTTATTCTATAATTGTATATATTTATGTACATATTTATAATTTCAATGTACTTAGCTGCTCGCTATACATACCTATCATAGATTATCTATTAAGAGAAAATAGTGAAGTAGCTTTTCGTTAAAGCATGATTTATGGAGAGGCTGCTTGCCAAGTCTCCCAATATAATATTTCTTTTTGTTAGAGTAGCAAATGAGTCGAGCTTGGCTGGATATGAGTTAGGTTGAAAATTAATTATTAACTTAAAACTTACATGTTTAGTCAAAAAAATTATTATTGAATCTGCTCTTTTAATAAATAAACATTCCAATCCAAATTGCCTAACTTGTTTAATAAAGAAAGGGTTAAATGTGTTGGGGTCTTGTTGCTTTTGAAATGCCAAAAAAAAAAAAAAGAGAGAGTACTTTTAAGATGGTTAAAAGCATTTTTAGATGATTTTAAGAATTACCATAATAATTTAAAAAAGATTGTTTTTCCCTCCAAAAGTTAAAAAATTATACTTGAAAAGTTTCAATTTGAAAGTCACAAGAAACTATTTTTATTGAACATGTTGCATTATATTATTTTATATTAATATCATAATATATAATGATATCATTATGATTATTAATATATTATAATGTATCATAATATTTTAAATCATAATAATATTATTATAGTATTCTAATGCAATGAAAACTATTTTATATTTATAAAATATATAATTAACATTTATTATATTATTTAGATTAAATTATTAAAATCAATAATTTAAAAATGAAGGATACTTTATGATAACTATTTTTATATAAATAATTAGATAATCAAAAGCACTATGCAATATCTTTTTTTATCATTTCATTTTACTAACAGTTTAATTAAATTTTACAAAAATTTAGAATACTATTACTAAATAGTAAAAACTTTTTATTAAAAGTTCTACTAGACAATTTTAATATAATATAAATAATATTAAAAAATTATCTATGTGTATATCAAGGCATATTGTAGAAGAATAAATATATATATATATATATATATATATATATATAAATAAGAAAAAAAAAAAAAGCCTTGCACAACCGTCAATTGAGGCATCGGTGCTTTACTTATAGGAGTTTACAATGGTTAGCCATGAGTTAAACTTCTTGAAAATGAGTGGCTTTAAATTATTTATTAATCTTAAGCCACTTTTTGAAGCAATTAAGATGGCACAGAATGATCCGAACCATTTGATATATATTAACCAATCATGAGTTAACCCATGGATTTTGGATTTTTTTTTTTTATTAAATGATTTCTTCCATGTGCCATCACCACAATTTACCAAATTTTTACCCTCATCAAGTAGATTGATGAAAAGTTAAATAATGTAATTCTCTTGCACAAGGATTTGTAGCAACTATTCATCCAGCTACATCTTTCAACTTTCTTCCAGCCTGAATCCCTTCCCTCCCACGCATATTATTCAAGAAATGAATATTGCCCTGCCTTTTCCTTGAACTGATTAATTCTAAATTATTCTGTCAATATGATTCTTGAAACGTCATGAACTTATAATTCTCATCCTTATGAAATCCTACAGTTTGCAAGTTCGGTAAATGAAGCTGCAGTATATCATAAGTCATGGATAAATTTTATTTAGAGTAAAATTATAGTTTCTTGAGGTTGCATCTGGTGGTGTTGATGTTCTTCCACTAAATTGAAATTATTTGATCTCAACATTTGTCATTTTCTAAGTTGGTTGGTCGGGCTCCCACTCCCGACTGCTGCAGTGGCCTCAAACAGGTCTTGGCCAGGAGCTTCAAGTAGTGCGTCTGCGTGCTGATCAAAGACCGAAACGAGCCGGAGCTTGGGATCAAGATCAACGTCAGTATGCATGGTGTTTGTTATACATGGCTTTGTGGACGTCTCTCATCTCACGAGGACGAGGGTTCGTTCGTGGCCTTGCGTTTTACTTCTCGCGTGTTTTGCCACGTGAATAGACGACTGACCCGCCGAGAATGAGATTCCAACAGCTGGTCCACGAATCACGCAATTAAATTCGGATTTCAAAATAGAAATAAATGAGATAAAAAGAATATGAAAGGATAAAAAATTTATGGGCGGTGGTAAAACAACGGACGCTATTAAATTAGGTAATTATCCACCGGAGAATCCCAGCAACCCAATCTCCCCTGCTTATATTATATTAATTTTATTAAAATCTGATATATTGTTGATCCGTTGAATTACTAACATGGTATGAAAGCCTGAAGCTTTCCATATCACTTCATTTTCCGTCCTCTGTTTCTATCTACGCCGGTACCTATCTTCCAACAGCCTTAATTAGAAGTCTACCAGCCGATATGGTATATGAACGTGATTGCTTGTGGTAAAACAACGGACGCTGGTCAATCTCCCCTGTCATCACGTATTAAATTAGGTAATTATCCACCGGAGAATCCAGCAACCCAATCTCCCCTGCCATCACGTATCATCAACGTTAAAATCTGACGTTTATATTATATTAATTTTATTAAAATCTGATATATTATTGGTCCGTTAAATTACTTCCTGTTTAAGTCCAGCCGATATAGTATATTATTTAATTAAGAACCAATGAAATATTCCTTCCATATATGAGTGGATTGACATTACAATATAACCAGAGTATATATTCCTTCGTTTCAAAGCTTAACGGATAGGCTTCTAAGATTCCCCCATCACGTATCTAGACTTTCCTGTTTATTATTGGTAAATAGAAAGCAATTTTTATGTGGCATGGATTATAATTAAGGCGTAACCAAACAGTTATCCAATATAGTTAATTTTCAAAATAGAAATAAATGAGATAAAATATGAAAGGATAAAAAATTTATGGGCGGTGGTAAAACAACGGACGCTGGTCAATCTCCCCTGTCATCACGTATTAAATTAGATATTATCTACCAGAGAATCCTAGCAACCCAATCTCCCCTGTCATCACGTTAAATTACTTCCTCCATTGGCTTTCTATATCACTTCATTCTCCTTCTTGAAGTCTACCAGCCGATATGGTATGTTATCTAAAATAAGTATTATTAATTAATTTATTATCTAATATTATTCAATTAAGAACCAATGAAATATTCCTTCCATATATGAGTGGGATTGACATTATAATATAACCAAAATTGGAGTATATGTTCCTTCGTTTCAAAGCTTATTCCAATCAAAGATCGTTCAAGGATGGTATCACTACAAGAAAATAGTATAATAGTGACAAAAATTTTCATCACTATTCCGTCACAAACTGGGTTTAGTGACGGATTAGTGACGAAAATCTTATCATCACCATTTTTGCCGTCACTAAATTTAGTGACGGAAAGAGGTCCGTCACAAATAATAGTGATGAATTTGTGACGAAATATTTCATCAAAAATTTATGACGGAACATATTTTTCATCACTAAATTGTGACGGATTAGTGATGGACTATCCATCACGCATTATTCCGTCACTATTCCGTCACAAATATTTTCATCACTATTCCATCATAATTTAGTGACGGATTAGTGATGAAAGAATCCATTAATCATTTGTTATTGTTCCATCACTAATCAATCACTAATATTTTCGTCACTAATCCGTCATTATTATTTCTATCAGAAATTCATCACTAATCCATCATTAACCTAATAAAATTTCATCAAATTTTTATTCTTATAAATTTAAAATTATTTTTAAATTATAATATATTTAATGCATTCTAATGAAAATTTAAATTTAAGAATAAAAAATGCACTTCATAAAATAAAATAAATATATCTGTATACATCAACAATACTAATGTTTTATACATTAGACATCAAATTATTAAGATATCTTCGGCTGCCTTAGGGACTCTATACTTAAGAAATGTACATCTAAAGCAATCCTTTGAACACCATTTACTAGCTCCCTCTAGTCTGAAGTGAACAATGTTAAGTTTCTTCTGTATGCTTTCTTCCAGATCTGTTTGATAATACTTCATGTCATAAAAGAACGGTGCTCTGAAAATCATCCCTCCTTCATATGGGTGGGAGCAATTGGCTGTATTGTGGGGCTGCTTTTGCTGAAGTTGGCAGTAGGATGCAAGCAACGTATTGCTGCACACAGGATTTCCTTGTTAAACCCATTTCATAACAATCATATGACAAAGGATTAATTATAAAATTAAAAAATATATATACAGCATCTTGTAATATGACTGAATTGCAAGAGCATTTTAAAGGACTTACCTGTAATCCTCGTCTGTCAAGTACTTCTGCAATTTCGGTAGAACAGGAGTGCTGAACTCATCCTCAATGTTGCGGTATCTACACACATGTGAAAGAGGCATTAACAGATGATACGATAATACTAAAGAAACAGAACAATAGTGACATGATTATTCTCCAAAATAGAAATTTCTGATCAAACATGACAATGTCCATAAGATCAACTTTACAATTCTCAGCAAATTTTCCAACAGAGTGAAAAGGAATGCAGATGGCATAAATTGCCAAAGGAATATGACAATATTTAGAGGCAGAAAAACACATGGAAATAGCTTATCAACTATTAGGTATGTTGAACAGCATGTAATAGCTAAGACAATTAGGAGGATTTCAGTTGTTGAATAATTGTTGATACCGCAAAGTTGAGTAAAAGAGAATACTTACAGCAAGCTTTCTAGCATTTCTACAGAAATTCTTGATATATGCTTTAGAAATGGCATCAGGATCTCTACCAATTCGCTTCAGGATATTTCTCGCACGTTGCTCCATCGCAAGACAATCAGACTTAGCCTTAGCTTGGTAGATCTTTTGCAGGCTGACATAATATCTGTACAATAGAAGAACCCATTGGATAACTAAATGTAGTAACTTAAAATAAATCCAAGTTACCTATACTAGAATCTAGGCACTAACTCAGTCAAAGATGTCATATCAGGTATGGATCCCTCGAGAGGTGGCTCTCCATCACCCTCATTCTCGATAAATTCCTGCAAAGAACAGTAATATTATAGATTAGGATGTAGAATGCAGTATGTTTAAGCTGTATCTACCTAAAGATAAGAAATCACTTTAATGTACAAACATGACATGTAGGATGACATGAAGGATAACCTTGAACTTAATAAATATAAAACAATGGGAACTTTTGTTTAGTTTGCTCTGGTAGACTCCTTTCTGAACCAAAGGAGTACAACTGGATAAAATTTAAAAATAAAAACAGCACATGTTTTGTGATGATGCACATACATTCAGAGAATTTCAAAAGTAACATAAACGGTATGCAAATCGTTATGGAGAGTGTAAGCATGATATGGGTGATAGTCTTATATAATAAATTAAGAAATACCAAAAGGAATAAAAATCCAGCATTATTCTGTGGTAATGCAGTTTTCACCCATTAATATGTTATTTGAACTACCTTCACAACGAGCCAGTAACTGCTTGATCTAACTTCAGACATGAGAGAGAGCCAAATTGGTGGCATTACAATCTGAAGTTTTATACTGAGCTGCTGCAAGATGGCATTTCAGGCATTTCAGAAATTAAGGTTCTATTCAATTCTGACTTATCTTTTAGTTAAATACATCACAGCATTATTGTTCAATGTCGAAGCTTCATTGGTACAACTTACAAGTACTTTAGCAAACCTCTTTGATCAAATAAACAATGGCCACAAGTCCCACAAACTGGCATCAGAATAAATCACATTGTATAGCCTCCTAGCTCGCTGTTCATCTTGCATAAACTAGATAGTCATATCCTTAACCCAGGTACTTTGATGGGACATAATTTACTGTAACATATATCTTCTATCCAAATGTTAGCTAAAATAAAAATATTTGACATGATATTAATGAAATAGCACATTAAAAAAGATTTAAAAAAAATCATGCAAATTCTATAAGGTATGTACAAGAAATCACTTATATCATCTTTTTGTAATGAGAAAACACCATCAACCTAGAGTTACTCCAGGTATTTTAGCCAAACAGAAATAAGAATAACTTGCAGAATCATTATTCCTATAAGAAAGAACCATCCCTATTTCACTTTTTTATTTTTGTTGAACCAAACACAACTGAATGGTTGAACAATATCATCAAATCAAACACACAATTGGGCTCCATCACCTGGACACATACTGGTTTCTTTCTTCTTTCTTCTTCTTATATCTTTTTGCAGCATTATCAAGAACAAATAAGTGGTATTTAAGTTGAAATGGGACTTAAATCTAGTATTTGTAGAACTCTAGCATCACAATTCAATAAGGGCTGCAAAATAAATACCTATGAATGTCATTGGCATATGTGATATGTTACTGCATCAGCCAATGGCAACATTCAAAATATGGTTTGAAAAGATGCCATCAAATTTTCTACAGCATAAATGAAACAAGAGGTGGAACTCTGAAAACTAACAATAGAAATGCCTTCACCTTTAAAGCTGCCACCAAAACCCAGAAATCTGCAGATGTTGAGTCAACTTGAACAGCAGCATCATTGATGAGTTGACAAAGATGAGAACCTAATTTGTAAGAAACATGACAAGCATTAGCTTCCAAACACAGTTAATTTATCGAGAATCCAATATTATTTTTCCATGCACATGCAAACTCAAAAGTTTACACTGCGCTCATCAAGTCAAACCACCGCTATTGATGTCACTAAGTGTTAAAAAGAAGCATTAAGGCAAGCAAATTGAACAGAACCACCAGATTGACCAAACTGGGATAAAGCAACACATCAAGCACACAAACCCTAACCTCACCCTATAATTTGCCTATATCAACACAACTTGGCGAGCACAATAAAACACTATTCATTGACTACTACCAACATCCAAATAAAATAGGATCAAAAGCTTGTAACGCAATCGATTTTAATGGAAAATGCCTAAAAATCCAAGAATCTTTCTTCAGATTTGTCAAGATGCTATCAGATCATGTCTCTGATGAACTTTAATCTCAATTTATGCCAAAATAGGCTTGGAGAATTAGACATGCTTCAGAATTTACTGCACTGGCCCATCCCATAAACCTGAGAATATGATGACTCGCTCCTCAATTGCAGCATTCGAGTCACATGGTACTTTGGTGTTTGATAATTAAATATGATGCACAAGGCCCTCATAGACAGTGCTCTGCATCCTCCGCATCCCTTTCACTATTTTCTTTCTTATTTTTCCTCCTCTTTTCTCTCAAATTCCTTTTCTTTTCACTATTTCTAGTTATTTAACTGTGTTCTTCCATGGCATCTACATCAATGCTCAATTTTAGGGATCATATTTTATCACATTTCAGTCGGAACTGAACCATATTTTGAAACTAAATGTTCCATAAGGTATTAGTGTGGATCGATATGGGACAGCAATCTAGAGTGTGGCATTTTCTCTATTTATACCGATACATCACAGAAAGAATGCATGGAATTTGAGAATCATACTGGCAGAGTTTGTTTTATATGCCAGCCACACCATTCTATTAGTAATTCCTGCAATTAAAATTATAAATGAGAATCATACTGGCAGAGAATAACCACCTTTGAATTTGTAACCTATAGCATTGTCTTGTTCTATTTTGGATCCAATCGATTCCCAACTCTAATCAAATTCTGAGAACAAAAAGTTATGCATAGATCAAAAGAGACAAACCTCCATTGCTTGGATTGACACTCCGATTAAGGACAGTGGGTAGCATATAATTTTAAACCCAAGCTGCTCCATTTCAATAGGGTTCAATATGAGAGTTTTACCTCCACCTTCAAGCATGTTAGTCTACAAAACAGAATAAAAATACTTTACAATGAGAATATCTCAACAGTTAAAAATTTCATATTAGTTTTCATGGTCTAATAGTTTCAAACAAGACATTTACCAAAAGATCCTAGAAATGCATGATACAGAAAAAGAAATATAGAAGTTCCTTTTCAAAATGAAACCTCATTGTCAAAGAAATTGTACTACATGCTGAAACCTGAGGGTGAGATAAAAATAGTTAAATTCCATCTACAGACCTGCCAAAGACCTATTTATCTATAAGAATCAAATGCACGAGATGAGGCACAAGTTCAGGAAATGAGAATGCATACAGGATCTGGATATGTCTCTAGCTTATTATGCTTCTTGTCACCAGTACAAACCCAGCTTCCGTCCTTCTCAACCTCCACAAACCCAGAAAAGTTTCTCACTGCCACCACCATCACTTCCCTGCAACAATAAATTTAGCCTCTTCCCTCCCTCCACCAAAGAAATTAGAAGTTATAAATAGCAACAAAAAGCAGGAACCAACCTTTTGGTGACGAGAACTACATCAATGTGCTGCCGGAAGCCGGAGTCGGGATCGGGAATTCGGAGCCCAACGAATGCCTTCCCACCATGGAGCTTCTCCAGCCTGGAAGTAATGACAGATCGAATGAGCCATTCGGCTACGATAGGGTTAGGGTTTCGAAGAGGGCGAAAGAGGGATGCAGGATTCGGGGACCTGGCGGCGACGATGAAGCTTGCGTCAGAGTCGGAGCTTTCCACGTCCGGGAGGGCACCGTCACCGTAGAAGAGTCGTCGGAGAATCTCAAGGATGACGAGGACGAAGATGATCTCCAACGACATGGCAATCGCCGGCTCTCCTCTGTTTTTGATCCTTTGCTTAATGCCGAAAGTCGGAAGCAAGTTGGGAAACGCAGCCGCAAAATCCAAGCTTCGTTAAGGCACTGGATCAGAACGCCGGGGGGTGGGGGGGACGGAGCTTGAACGTGGCGGGGGAGGGAGGGGCACGATACAGTACGCAGAATGCCGGGGGAGGGGGGGGGGACGGAGCTTGGGCACTGGATCTGGATCAGAGGAGGGGGGGACGGAGCTTGGAGGAGGATCGATCAGAGGGGAGGGGGGGGGGGTGGGTGCACACGACCCAGAACGCAGAACGTTGGATGGGGGGGGAGACGGAGCTTGGGCACAGGATCGATTAATTAGGGCATTGGGGGGGGGGGGGAGGGGACGGAGCACAGGATGGATTAATTATGGCAGGATCGATTAACTAAATTAGTGACGGAATACTTTTTTTATCACTAATTTTGTGACGGATTAGTGATGAAAGCACAATTTGTCACTAAATTAGGGATGCATATGCAATCAAATGCAGTCATGCACAAGCGCGTGCATGCGCACATACGGTACTGGGCACGCACAGACACGGCGCAAAGGGCATCGGACACAGGCAATGTTGTGCCACCGAAGAGAGACCGATTGGTGCAAATGCACATGGGCCATGGCAAGCGTGCGTGTAGGTCGAGAAGCAGATGAGCATGGCATGCGCCGGAAGGCAGACACATGGCTAGGACGCGCATGGAAGGCAGCGCACGTAACTGGCACATGCGGATGCGGCTTTTTTTGTTACAATTTTTTTTAAAAAAATTTAGAGTATAAATTTAGATAGACAATCCATCACTAATTCGTTACTAATTTAGTGATGGATTAATCTTCCGTCACTAATTTACGATAGATTAGTGACGGATAGGATAATCCGTCACTAATTTAGTGATGGATTGCCACATTCATCACTAATTTGTGATGGATTTCCCCATCCATCACTAATTTGTGATGGATTAGTGATGGAAGACAATCCGTCACTAATTAGTGACGATTGCTTTTCCATCACTAATTTGTGATGGATTAGTGACGAAAGGGCAATCCGTCACAAAATTAGTGACGGATTGCCCCATCCGTCACTAATTTATGACGGATTAGTGACGGAAGGTAATCCGTCACTAATTTAGTGACGGATTTCTCATCCATCACTAATTTGTGATGGATTAGTGACGGAAGACAATCCGTCACTAATTAGTGACGATTGCTTTTCCATCACTAATTTGTGATGGATTAGTGACGAAAAGGCAATCCGTCACTAAGTTAGTGATGGATTTCCCCATCCATCACAAAATTAGTGATGGATTGCCCCATCCATCACTAATTTGTGACGGATTAGTGACGGAAGGCAATCCGTCACTAATTTAGTGACGGATTACCCATCCATCACTAATTTGTGACGGATTAGTGATGGAAGATAATCCATCACTAATTAGTGATGATTGCTTTTCCATTACTAGTTTGTGACGGATTAGTGACGAAAGGGCAATCCATCACTAAGTTAGTGACGGATTGCCCCATCCGTCACTAATTTGTGACGAATTAGTGACGGAAGGCAATCCGTCACTAATTTAGTGACGGATTTTTCATCCATCACTAATTGTGATGGATTAGTGATGGAAGATAATCCGTCACTAATTAGTGATGGAAGACAATCCGTCACTAATTAGTGATGATTGCTTTTCCATCACTAATTTATGACGGATTAGTGACGAAAGGGCAATCTGTCACTAAGTTAGTGATGGATTGCCCCATCCGTCAAAAAATTAGTGACGGATTGCCCCATCCGTCACTAATTTGTGACGGATTAGTGATTGGAGAAAAATTTGTTATTAATCTGTCACTAATTTAGTGATGGATTGCTCTTCCGTCACTAATTTGTGATGGATTAGTGATGGAAGGGCGATCCGTCACTAAATTAGTGACGGATGTGACAGTTCGTCACTAATTTAGTGATGGTTTAGTAACGAAAAAACTAATCCATCACTAATTTTAATTTTTCGTCACTATTTTGTTACTAATCTGTCACAATTTAGTGACAAAAATTTTTATCACTAATTTTTGTCACTATTTTGATATTTTCTTGTAGTGTATGTAGACCATTATGGGACAGGCTTCCAAGATTCCCTTGCCATCACGTATCCAGACTTTCCCATAAATAGCCTATTATTTGTTATACCAAACATGACCCGTATATACCAAATATTATAACATTATAATTTATAAATAATCCAATTAACGCAATACACAACCCAAAAATCTGGATCCAAAACTCTTTCGCAGAGAGATCATGGAGGCATCGTCGACGGCGATCATGGACGAGATTATCGTCCGCTTGGTCCTAGCGCTGATGCTTTTCGTGGGGATGTACCGGGCCATCATCATCCTCATGAGGATGCTTTTCATGGGAGTGTACAAGGCCATCATCATCGTCAAACTCTTGAAGAAGCGTCCCGAGAGGCGGTGGAAGCCCATGCTTGAGAAAGAAGCAATGGATCGAGTGAACGCTGTGTTGCAGAGAAAGCTCAAAGAAGTCGAATCAGGGATTGGAAGGCTACTGGAGCACCCTCCGTCGACGTACATCCACGACGACGACGACGACGAAAGGAAGGTCAGTTTGTACCGGACTGCTCGAAAGATTGATTTCATCAAGAATCTGCTTACGGCCGAGATGAATTCACACTCTCCGCACAGGCCGAAGAACTTGATTCACATAGCCACGAGGCTGTCCATCCTTCAGAAGTCCTTTGTCGAATGGGCGAGTCCTACCAGCAAGTTGGATGAGACCTTTGCCAACGGGGTGGAATCAGCGGACAACGATGGGGCCATCGACAAGTGTCCTGATACGTCGGCCTCGGGCTTATGCACTAAATCTAAAGCAGAAGCAACGAAGCATGAGAAGAGGGACAGGAAACGTGTTTTTACAGCTGAAGAGAAGGGAAAACGGAAGGTGATGGAAGATGAGAAAGAAGCAACGAAGCATGATACGTCGGCCTCGGGCTCAGGCACTAAATCTAAAGTAGAAGCAATGAAAGAAGAGACTGGGGAGGGTACGGTGGAGGTAAACGAGGAAACGAGGACGAGAAAGAGGGTATAGAGAAGAAAGAAGAGGTAATTGGTGAGAAGAAGACAGTTGGGGAAGTAGAGAGAACTGAAGAGAAAGCAGGGGAGAGTAAAGACGAGATAATTGGTGAGAAGAAGCCGGGACAATGCCGTGGGGTGAGGAGCTGCATGTCCATGGGCTGCGCAGCAATAGCAGGATTCACGAGTGCATTGATTTTAGTGGCACTCGCAAATATCGCTTACGTGGGGAAGGGGAAGACGGTTTACCTTGTCCCAACCTGAGATGAGATGGATGCCTTTCTTTTTTTTATTTTTAATCGAATGAATCTTTCTTAATTTTTTAGTTTAGTTTCATTATGTACAAGTTTAACGATATATGTTGACTGAGTCGTCTGAAAATAAACATAAATACTTCTCTTATTGAGATTTTTGCATCTTCCTCTGTTCTCTGGATAAAAAAATATGGTTACCAAAAGATTCCATGGCGACGGAGAGCGCGGATGCTCTCGATTGTCTTTCTTTTTTCCAGCACATTTCTTCTGGCCCAGAATCGCCCATTCCATGTGGGTGGTGCTTGGACTCGCTTGGTTTGTCCGGATGGAAGGAAGAAGCCACCCTCAGCAATCACAGGATGGCCGGCGTTAAGGGCAGCCGCCGGCCATATTGGGAAGGGGCACTTGTTAACGATGTAGAATGCCTCCATCTGTCCATTCACAAGGCCACCTGAAAGAAAGAAAAAAAGAAGGTTATTTGGTATTAGTTTCAAATAACAATGAATGAGATCTAAATCTGACCATAGCCATCATGAGAAGCATGCATTGATCATCAACGTTGAATTCATCAAAAGTAAACGATTTTATTCTCATTTATCACTTTGATATCAATTTGGCTTTCTTCAGACCATTGATTCATTCATCTAGTAGCATTGATAGGGTGAGCAATTGTGATTGTTTTGTCATGGTGAATAAATTAGTGGGAAGATATATATTAGTAGGTGACTTACCTCTGTCAGCATGCAGGCTAGTGTGCAGGAAATCCAGGCAACATTTTCACAAAAGTAAACGATTTTATTTTCAGACGACTCAGTCAACATATATCTTTAAACTTGTACATAATGAAACTAAACTAAAAAATTAAGAAAGATTCATTCGATTAAAAATAAAAAAAAGAAAGGCATCCATCTCATCTCAGGTTGGGACAAGGTAAACCGTCTTCCCCTTCCCCACGTAAGCGATATTTGCGAGTGCCACTAAAATCAATGCACTCGTGAATCCTGCTATTGCTGCGCAGCCCATGGCCATGCAGCTCCTCACCCCACGGCATTGTCCCGGCTTCTTCTCACCAATTATCTCGTCTTTACTCTCCCCTGCTTTCTCTTCAGTTCTCTCTACTTCCCCAACTGTCTTCTTCTCACCAATTACCTCTTCTTTCTTCTCTATACCCTCTTTCTCGTCCTCGTTTACCTCCACCGTACCCTCCCAGTCTCTTCTTTCATTGCTTCTACTTTAGATTTAGTGCCTGAGCCCGAGGCCGACGTATCATGCTTCGTTGCTTCTTTCTCATCTTCCATTACCTTCCGTTTTCCCTTCTCTTCAGCTGTAAAAACACGTTTCCTAACCCTCTTCTCATGCTTCATTGCTTCTGCTTTAGATTTAGTGCATGAGCCCGAGGCCGACGTATCAGGACACTTGTCGATGGCCCCATCGTTGTCTGCTGATTCCACCCCGTTGGCAAAGGTCTCATCCAACTTGCTGGTAGGACTCGCCCATTCGACAAAGGACTTCTGAAGGATGGACAGCCTCGTGGCTATGTGAATCAAGTTTTCTGGCCTGTGCGGAGAGCATGAATTCATCTCGGCCGTAAGCAGATTCTTGATGAAATCAATCTTTCGAGCAGTGACCTTCCTTTCGTCGTCGTGGATGTACGTCGACGGAGGGTGCTCCAGTAGCCTTCCAATCCTTGATTCGACTTCTTTGAGCTTTCTCTGCAACACAGCGTTCACTCGATCCATTGCTTCTTTCTCAAGCATGGGCTTCCACCGCCTCTCGGGACGCTTCTTCAAGAGTTTGACGATGATGATGGCTCTGTATACTCCCACGAAAAGCATCCTCATGAGGATGATGATGGCCCGGTGTATCCCCACGAAAAGCATCAGCGCTAGGCAGAGGAATACCAAGCGGATGATAATCTCGTCCATGATTGCCGTCGACGATGCCTCCATGATCGCCGTCGACGATGCCTCCATGATCTCTCTGCGAAAGAGTTTTGGATCCAGATTTTTGGGTTGTGTATTGCGATAATTGGATTATTTATAAATTATAATGTTATAATATTTGGTATATACGGGTCATGTTTGGTATAACAAATAATAGGCTAGTTTTGGGAAAGTCTGGATACGTGATGGCAAGGGAATCTTGGAAGCCTGTCCCATAATGGTTACATACCATCCTCTTTGATTGGAATAAGCTTTGAAACGAAGAACATATACTCCAATTTTGGTTATATTATAATGTCAATCCCACTCATATATGGAAGGAATATTTCATTGGTTCTTAATTGAATAATATTAGATAATAAATTAATTAATAATACTTATTTTAGATAACATACTATATCGGCTGGTAGACTTAAAGAAGGAGAATGAAGTGATATAGAAAGCCAATGGAGGAAGTAATTTAACGTGATGACAGGGGAGATTGGGTTGCTAGGATTCTCCGGTAGATAATATCTAATTTAATACGTGATGACAGGGAGATTGACCAGCGTCCGTTGTTTTACCACCGCCCATAAATTTTTTATCCTTTCATATTCTTTTTATCTCATTTATTTCTATTTTGAAAATTAACTATATTGGATAACTGTTTGGTTACGCCTTAATTATAATCTATGTCTTCTTGCTAGATTTCATTGCCACATAAAAATTGCTTTCTATTTACCAATAATAAGCAGGGAAGTCTAGATACGTGATGGCAGGGGAATCTTGGAAGCCTATCCCATAATGGTTAAGCTTTGAAACGAAGGAATATATACTCCAATTTTGGTTATATTGTAATGTCAATCCAGGTTATATTGTAATGTATGAAAGGAATATTTCATTGGTTCTTAATTAAATAATATACTATATCGGCTGGTAGACTTAAAGAGGAAGTAATTTAACGGACCAATAATATATCAGATTTTAATAAAATTAATATAATATAAACGTCAGATTTTAACGTTGATGATACGTGATGGCAGGGAGATTGGGTTGCTGGATTCTCCGGTGGATAATTACCTAATTTAATACGTGATGACAGGGGAGATTGACCAGCGTCCGTTGTTTTACCACAAGCAATCACGTTCATATACCATATCGGCTGGTAGACTTCTAATTAAGGCTGTTGGAAGATAGGTACCGGCGTAGATAGAAACAGAGGACGGAAAATGAAGTGATATGGAAAGCTTCAGGCTTTCATACCATGTTAGTAATTCAACGGATCAACAATATATCAGATTTTAATAAAATTAATATAATATAAGCAGGGGAGATTGGGTTGCTGGGATTCTCCGGTGGATAATTACCTAATTTAATAGCGTCCGTTGTTTTACCACCGCCCATAAATTTTTTATCCTTTCATATTCTTTTTATCTCATTTATTTCTATTTTGAAATCCGAATTTAATTGCGTGATTCGTGGACCAGCTGTTGGAATCTCATTCTCGGCGGGTCAGTCGTCTATTTCACGTGGCAAAACACGCGAGAAGTAAAACGCAAGGCCACGAACGAACCCTCGTCCTCGTGAGATGAGAGACGTCCACAAAGCCATGTATAACAAACACCATGCATACTGACGTTGATCTTGATCCCAAGCTCCGGCTCGTTTCGGTCTTTGATCAGCACGCAGACGCACTACTTGAAGCTCCTGGCCAAGACCTGTTTGAGGCCACTGCAGCAGTCGAGAGTGGGAGCCCGACCATCGCCCCCGACCAACCAACTTAGAAAATGACAAATGTTGAGATCAAATAATTTCAATTTAGCTTCTAGATACCAACTGGTTTGCTGAAAGTCTGCCATCCTATGTTGAGGTGGTCATGTGTTTAGTTTCACTGTAGTGTTCTGTATTAAATATAGATTCATTAAAAGGGGTGGCATATTGGAGGAGTATGTGATTCTGGAGCCATTGTCAACTTGGTTTGAACCTAGTCCAGTGGTCATTGGCGCCTTTGTTCTTCTCGAGTATCTTCTCTGTCTTATATATATATATATATATTTTTTTTTGGAAGAGACGGGCAATCATACTAGTCTAGTGCGAATCAACCCAGATACATCAGAATGTAAAATTTGCAACAGTACAGGGGGGCAAGGATCACCCACCCTCCATAGCCTATAACCTGCATGCTGAGCCACGACCGCCGCTGCCCAGTCAGCAGCCGTGTTGGCTTCGCGAAAGACATGACGGATCTGGGCAGTATCCACCTGCTGAAGCATAGTCCAAATGTCCATGAGGATCGGATTAGTGGAAACATCAGGAACACTCTCCTTCCGCATCCACTGTATAACAGTCATAGAGTCTCCCTCAATCACAAGCCTCTGAGCTCGAAGAGTCTGGGAAGCATAAGAAATACCAGCCCAAGCAGCATAAAGCTCGGACATAGGGACAGAGGAGTCCAGAGTGCCGAATCCACCAGCCGCCAACATGTCACCCTGAGGCCCACGAATGATGAAAGCCGAACCGGCTAGTCTGCCACGGACACTCCCATCAAAGTTGATTTTGACATACCCTGGAGGGGGGGCTCCCAAGAAATGAAAACCGTACGCCGGTTCGCTGCCGGAGCAGCAGGGGAACCCCAGAGGCCAGAGATGTCATAACCAACAGAATGAATAGCACGGGCACAGTCCGCAGCCACAGATCTGATCCTCCTCACAATCTGATGTGAAGAAATACAGTCCTCCGAGAAAATAATCTGATTTCTCGATAGCCAAATCTGGTAAGCCGTCACCGCCCAAAGACCACGAATATGCTGAGGAGCCTTCCGAAGATCCTGGAAAAAGATAGAACGAGGGGAGCCATACTCATCCACTCTATAGCCATACCCCATCTGATGCCAAATCCCACTAGCTCTTGGGCACTTGAAGATAGCATGGTCAGTAGACTCATCCTCCAAACCACAGAGGGGACATGTCGGCTGAATAGACAGGCCCCTACGAGAGAGCAGAGCACACGTCGGTAAGCAGTCCCAAAGAAGCTTCCAGATAAAGAGCTGAACCCTAGGAAGAGTAGGAAGCGACCATATCCACGCAGCATCCTTGGATTCCTGAGGCTGAGACCGAAAGATCTCCATAAGATCCCTGAAAGGAGCCCTAGAGAGGGAGGATCTCTGCCATAATCTCACATCACCCGAGGGGCCCGAGACAATAGGAATAGAAAGGATCCGCTGAGAAAGTTCATCACCAAAAAGGCGGGTCACCATTTGGATATTCCAAGAGGGGGGATCTGATGAGATCAAATCCTTAACCCTCAAGTCAGAGGGAATATCAGAGCTGATAAATGATGGCCACCGAGACAGAGGAATCTCAGAAATCCACGATTCCTGAATAGCATCAATAGAATGGCCATCACCAACCATCCAAGAGACATTCTGCATGATATAGTCACCAACCTGACACACCTCCTTCCAAAAGAAGGAACATCCCCTGGGCGGCAATATGAGCTCCCCTGACTTCCAATCACCATATCTCGCACGCATCACAGAGCTCCAGAGGCAGTGCGGCTCCATAAGAAAGCGAGAAGCATGTCTAGCCAACAAAGCTTGTCGCCTAACCATCAGGGATTGAATCCCAAGACCCCCTTCCTGAATAGGCCTACAGATCATGTCCCACGATAAGAGATGTATACCATGCCCGTCTTGCATAGAAGCCCATAAAAAGTCTCTAAAGTATCTCTCAATCCTCCTCAAACAGGTAGTCGGAATGGCCACATTCGACAGCATATAGAGCGGAAGAGAAGAAAGGACCGACCGAATAATAGTGAGACGGGCCATCATAGATAGATCTGTGACATGCCAACCCTCGATACGCTGACGGACCCGCCTCTCTAGATCCACAAAGTCAGAACAACGAGGACGTCTGCCAGTCATGGGGATCCCCAGATACATGAATCGATCAGTCTGAATAGAGATTCCCAACCGATTAATAATAGCTACTCTGGTGGATCTAGGAGTCTTCGGGCTAAAGCAAATAGAAGACTTCTGAAGATTGACCTTCTGACCCGAAGCCTGGCAATAGCGCTGAATAATGGAATCAAAGGTAGCCGCATTAGCTGTAGAAGCCTGACCCAAAAGGATGCAATCATCGGCAAACAAAAGATGAGATATGGAAAGGCCCACATCCCCCACCACAAAAGGAGTAATCCTCAGATTATGCTGAGCCTGATGAAGAGCTCGAGAGAGATCGTCCGCCGCCAAAATGAACAGAAGGGGAGATAGCGGGCATCCCTGACGTAATCCAACCGATGAATAGAAAAACTCAGATGGGCTCCCATTGACGATCAAAGAGAAAGAAGGCCTCTGAATACAGGCCATAACCCAATCGATAAACATCTCTGCAAAACCGAACTCCTGAAGAGAGCGATGCAAGAAGGTCCAGCTCAGTCTATCATATGCTCTCTCCATATCTAGCTTAATAGCCATAAGACTCCGGCTGGCAGGGGCTCTATGAAGATCATGCATAAACTCCTGAGTGATGAGGACATTGTCCGAGATAGATCGTCCTCTAATAAAAGCCCCCTGCTCCTCAGAAATAATACGAGGGATCACAGCACGGAGGCGGGAAGCTAAGAGACGGGCACAAACCTTGTACAGAGTAGTGCAGAGGCTAATCGGCCTAAAGTGCTGAGGAAGAGAAGCATCCGAGCGTTTAGGCACAAGAGTAATAAGAGTCCGATTCCAAGCCTCAGGAATGTACTTAGATTGGAAAACAATTTGGATAGCCTGAACCATCTCCTGCCCCACAATATCCCAATAATGGCGAAAAAAGAAGGGCGGAAACCCATCCGGCCCAAGAGCCTTATCCTGACCAAGCTCCCAGAGAGCCCGGCGAACCTCCTCCTCAAAAATAGGCCTGACAAGCATGGAGTTATCCAAAGAGGACACCTTCCTGGAGTCAGAAATCTGAGTAACCGGACCACCTTCACCCGAAGAATCAGACCATCTGGATTGGAAGAAATGAAGAAGCTGAGACCGGATAGAATGAATATCCTCCTGATGGTGCCCCTCAGCATCAACCAGCCTCCGAATCCTATTAACAGCCCTCCGCCTCAAAGTAGCCTGGTGGAAAAATCTGGTATTCCGATCCCCTTCACGGATCCACTGAACCCTGGATCTCTGCCTCCAATATAACTCCTGCTGACGAAGAAGGGAATGATGACGAGCAAGGTTCTCTCGCAATAGAAAGAGATCAGAGTCCAAGAGAAGACCATCCTGGTCCTCCTTCGACTGAATGGCACATATAATGGCTTCAGCCTGCTCCACTTGCCTATCCAGATCCCCAACCTCCAGCCTATTCCATCTGGAAAGTCTGCGACTGGCCAACATAAGGCGGCGAGATATCCGGTAGACAGCATTACCCCTGATAGGAAGGTGCCAGATCTGAGAAATGATGGCCCGAGCAGCAGAATGGACCGTCCAAAACCGTTCAAATTTAAACTGTTTCCTCTGCTGAAGATTGGCCTCCAGGGAAATCAGAATAGGACAGTGATCCGAGGCGATCCTAGGAAGGTGAGTGACGGTGACAGCAGGGAATTTATGGAGCCACTGAGCAGTAGCCAGAGCTCTATCAATTCTCTCCCAAACACGAGCTGTCCCCTGCCGATTATTACACCAAGTAAATTGGGGCCCCGAATACCCCAAATCCATCAGCCCCTTAGATCCAATGAAAGTTCTAAATTCATTAATATCAGCAGAGTTTGAGACTGGCCTGCCCCCTCGCTTCTCACTAGCCTCAGTAATGCAGTTGAAGTCACCAGCAATAATAGAAGGAATCCCTTGATCAAGGAGAGCGGATAGCTCGGACCAAAGAACCCGTCGCTCCCGGTAGTCTGTGCTTGCATAGACCGCCGTTAAGAGCCAGGGGTCAGAAGTCCCATCAGAGACAAGGAGACCAATATGCTGATTACTCTGATGAAAAGCGTCAATCGCGATGGCAGAGTCGCGCCAAATAGCCAAAATGCCACCAGACAGCCCAACAGCCTCCACCGCATATGAAGACCAGGACCGGACAATCTGCCTCCGAAACCGCACCAAACTGTCTCCAGACAACCTGGTTTCTAAAAGGACACAAATATCAAAATTGTGTAACTGAATCAATCTACCAAAAGAGGAACGAAATGAGGGCTTATTAGCACCTCTGACATTCCAAATTAAGATCTTCATTAATTAACTGGAGATAACTGGGACCACCTCCTGGTCCTCTTCCATCACACTATCATTATTCTTAAAAGAGCAGTCCTGCAGAACTGCTGAATCAGCATCAATGTCTCCTAAACCCTGACCCATGAGATCGACAGAAGTAGCCTGACACTCCTGATCTACAGGCCCATCTGGGTTACCCATTTTCATCTCCTGTACTGATTCCATGCAACATAGGGACTGGGGCAGATTACGCGAGGAAGGGATGATGTCCAATCTGCAATTGGCCAGATTACCCTTGCCTTTCCCTTTTATCTTATCAGATTTGGAAATAGATCTGGGGGGCAGGCACTCGACAGGTCTCGCCCGCTTGAGGGGCGCTGAACCCCTAACCCTATTCACCTCCTGGCCATCACCAAGTGGAGCCAGAGCCAAAGAGGCAAAGGGATTAGCTGAGACCAGGGATTGGGCATTAGCAGATTCAGAGATCCCAATTTGATCAACAATCAGCTTCCCCTTAACTGATCTTTTGGAAACGGCACGCTCCAGGAAAACTGGCACAGGTACCATAGATTGCCTATCTGAAACTTTCTCCCCATCCTCCTTAGCCAACATCACCTTCCTATTAACAGAATCAAACGATCCTTCAGCCACAACACCTTTGAGCTTCCCCTTAACTGAGCATTTGGAACTGGCACGCTGCTGGAAAACCGGCACAGGCACCAAAGACTGACTCTCAGAATCGATCTCCCCAAGCTCCTTAGCCGGCACCAGCTTCCGGTTGGCAGAGTCGATCGATCCATGAGTCACAGCACCAGGAACAGGGCAATCCTTCTCCCCTCCCATCACTTTGGAACCTGATACAAACTTCACTGCTACAGGGAGCCGTCTTCGACCCACCTTCGTCGGAGACCTCCAGCCATCCATCTGATTCGAAGACAATGAACCTGGCTGAGGAGCAGCACAGGGAACAGAGGCCGACGAAGGAGGCTTAGCCAGGGGGACCTCTGCTTTCCTCCGTTGACGGACTGCAGCCATCCACGGCCCAAAAACAAAGCTCCTGTCAGAAACCTCCGCCTCAGCCATGTCCTCAAGCCCGCACCGACCCTCCAGATGCAAAGAACCACAAGACGGACAGAAGCCCTCCAAGGATTCGTATACAAACGGCTGCCAGAAAGGACCATGCAACCCCTGTACTCTGGTCCCAGGCCGGAGGGGGCAGCTCAAATCGACACGAACTGCCACCCGAGCGAAACCTCCCCTGGTCCCTGACGCAGTGGCAGCATCCACGAAGCAGAAGGACCCTGCTTGCTCCGAGATGGCTCTAAGGATTTCCTCCTTCCAGAACTCCATAGGAAGACTAGGCATCCTTATCCAAACAAGCGCGGAGGAGATGGAATTCTCAGCCGGAAAGAATTCCTGCCGCCATGCTTCAGTTCCAATGATCTGTCCGTTGATCACCCACGGACGAGCGAGGACCAGATCGACTGCCTCCGGGTCTTCGAATCGGAAAATGTGACAACGAAACGCCAGGGACACCGGGACGATGACTCCAGAGATGCCAGCACGCCTGAACTCCCGGATAAAGGCTTCAGCCGGCACCCATTTAGAGAAGGAACGGGCCAATACAGCACATTGCTGCCACCCCGCCACCGCCTCTTGCAGAACCGGCACCGAGACCCGGACTACATCCGGGAATTTGGACTCCAGCTTCGCCACCTCCGACGGAGAGGGAGACGAAGAAACCCAATGAAAGCCAGAAACCTGAGCTTTCCTCCCGTTAAGCCGAACCTCCGCAGCCGAATCGGAAGCCATAGGAAGACGGAGGGAGGCAAGACGAAAGCCGGAGGAGAAGCGCTCTGACAATCGACGCAGATCGCCGAGAACGAGGAGGGAGAAAGCCGGAGCACAAATCTTAAAGCAAATCACCGAGGAAGAACCAGGGAATCGCTCACACGGTTTTTAAAGCAACAGAAAGCCCAATAAAATGTAACCCCACTGTCTTATATTAAACAGCATTTGAGGTTATAGATTTAATACTAGAAGATATAAAAAAAGAACTGCTAGTAACATTTCATTGAAATAAGCAGAGTACATGAAAACTAGCAAAGAAAATTAGAAGAATATCAGTAAAGTAAAATAGAACTATCGGAATTACCAAACAAGATAAGCACACATAGCAAGGGAAAGAGAGAGTTAGGGAGCTTCATCATGAGCTGTTTCATCATTGGGTTTGAGGTATGAGGAAACTGAAAGAATGCAGGGGGTTTATATCTTTGTCTATATCCTGTAGTTGATGCAGTTTGATAGGTTTTGTTTTATCATTCTTGCACTGCAATTCAAGTATTTTTGGGATCAGAAATCTTTGCGGCCATGTCCGGGCATGGTAGGTGGAGTTAAATGGGCCGGGCTGATCCATGATTAGTTAAGTTCAAAAGCTAGGACCTTAGCACTTGAGCTATTAACCATTAGCACGCACGTCTTCTCTTTCCCATGTTTAGGTGGATGGTACTGCTCTGAATAGGAGAAAGGCACCAATGGCATGTCTGTTCTTAGCCATAGGCTGTGATACCCTTCGGTAATGGTTTTCACCTCAATGAAAAAGAAATGATTTGAAAAGTTATAACTTAAACTCATCTACTACCAATTAATTAAGATTTAAATTATCCACCGAAAGGCTCCATAAAGATGGCATGTCATTACATGTAAACTTTTTAGAAGTAATTATCTGCATCCGTTATTGTTGCTATATATCTTCTTAAATAAGCCATATAGTAGAAGCCAAACTTTTTTAAACTCTTTGGACATAGAAACGAGAGATCGCATTCATTTTTAACGAAGTTCCTGGAGCATCCAGGCAGCCCAAGAGAAAAGCAACTAATCTCCCTTCGCTTGGACATGTTAAGTAGGGCTCCCATAGCTCAAAATATGTGAGGTCTTGTCTCTATATATTGCGACTTTATGGGCAACCACCCTCCCTCCAGCTCGCATATGCATTCTTCACAAGCGTTAATGATGCTAATAATAATGAAGGAACGGTTGAGCCACAAAGGGTAGGTGCGGACAAAAACCACTCACCAGAATCGGTCCAGAGTTAACAAAAAGAAGATCTAATTCTTGATAATTTAAGATCATCATATTGATTTTAATATATATCAATTATTAAAGATCATTAAATACTAAAATTATTTTTAATTAGTTATTCTTTCTTTATGTTGACACTATATATATATGTTTAGAAGTTTGAGAGGAGAGTGAAGAAAAATTTTTTAAAAATAAAAAAATACAAGAAACAAAGATTAAAGGAGGTAGGGTTGGAACCTATAAGTGTTTGGAGGTTCCATAAAATGTAGGAGGGAAAGGTTAAACACCCGCAAACCTCCCAATTTGAGGGTTAAAAATAAAAGGTACGAAGAGCCCTACTAAATTTTTTGTTTTTCCACTTAATTAAAAGAATTACGAATAAAAATATTCCAAAACTCCCCATTTACTTTCATCTCCTTTTCTCTTAAAATACATCTTCTAAAGAAGCTCTAAAGAATAATTCCCCCCAATATATTTTGCAAGTATCATAATAATTTATTATTATTATATATTTGTTGCCGCCGGGATCCGTCCTCCGACTCGGGCGCGGTCGGTCCTCAGAGAGTGGGGTGCGGCGGACCTGCAAAACAGGAAGCCCTGCACACGGAAGGACACCGGGGGTGGTCCTCCGCGGAAGGCCCTCCGACGCTCAAGTCAGCGAGGAAGGAATCGGCGATCAACCAGACAATGAGGAGGTGGATCTCTCCGGGAGACCTCTCCAGGGGGGCGGTCAATCGGAGGCTCTGGTAAGGGCAGAGCACCGACGAGCTGCCGGGAGAGAGAGAGAGGTAACCCTGGAGTTTTTGTGTGTCAAGGGTTGCGTACCTGAGGTAATCTGCCAAACTCGTATTTATAGACTGTCACCTGGGGACTTGAGCGTCTTCTGGAAGGTACTGAAGTTGTTAAGATTCGGGGTAGACAGAATCAGGCCGTTGTGGGGCCGTTAGAATCCACGCCTTGTCCGTTAAGGGATCGACGACTGGGAGAGCCCCTCGATGTCTTGGGATCTGGGTGAGTAGACCTGGGGCGGTTATAATAGGTCTTAGGCCACGTCTTAATATGATCCCCTGCTCAGGGTGCTGCTTGGGTAGACTTGAGTTCTCCCGCGCCAGGTTCCGCGGAGGTGGACGTCGGGGCGTGGATCGCTAGGTAGCAGCGGGCTATGGGAGCCCGGAAGAGGCCGAGCTAGGAAGCCCGGAGCCGAGCTAGGAAGCCCGGAAGAGGCCGAGCTAGGAAGCCCGGAAGAGGCCGAGCTACGGAGGCCCGGAAGAGGCCGAGCGGAGCCCGGAAGAGGCCGAGCTAGGGAAGCCCGGAAGGAGGCCGAGCTAGGGAAGCCCGGAAGAGGCCGAGCGGGGGCCCGGAAGAGGCCGAGCTAGGGAAGCCGAAGGAGGCCGAGCCCCCGGAAGAGGCCGANGGAAGCCCGGAGGAGGCCGAGCTAGGGAAGCCCAGAGGAGGCCGAGCTAGGGAAGCCCGGAGGAGGCCGAGCTACGGAAGCCCGGAGGAGGCCGAGCTAGGGAAGCCCGGAAGGAGCCGAGCTACGGAAGCCCGGGAGGAGCCGAGCTACGGAAGCCCGGAAAGAGCCGAGCTACGGAAGCCCGGAAGGAGCCGAGCTACGGAAGCCCGGAAGGAGCCGAGCTACGGAAGCCCGGAAAAGGCCGAGCTAGGGAAGCCCGGAAGGAGCCGAGCTACGGAAGCCCGGAGGAGCCGAGCTACGGAAGCCCGGAAGGAGCCGAGCTACGGAAGCCCGGAGGAGGCCGAGCTAGGGAAGCCCGGAAGGAGTCGAGCTACGGAAGCCCGGGAGGAGCCGAGCTACGGAAGCCCGGAAGGAGCCGAGCTACGGAAGCCCGGAAAAGGCCGAGCTACGGAAGCCCGGAGGAGGCCGAGCTAGGGAAGCCCGGAGGGGGACCGAAAGGAGGGGGTCAGCCTTAGCCGTCTTGCACGGATATCAATGCAATGACGATTTTACCCCCAATAGGTGTTAACTTTGTCAGTTTCTTTTTCTTGGCTTTGGACTACCTCATGTGTGAGGTTTACTCTTGGGGACTTAAATTTGTTTTGGAGGTGAACTATCTATGGTGGCTTTTGGCTTGCATTCTTACCTGGGTAGAACTCTGTTTTGACCTGTTTTCCTTGAAGGAGGTAGTGATCCTTACCTTGGTAATGGAAGCATAAGCCTTCCTTTATTTATTTTGCAAAATGAAGGTAATGGATTTTCTGATCAAATATTTTTAAAATGAAAACCAACATAGAATGTTCGACCCCTTTCACTTAATATGCAGTATGTCCTTTTGGGAAGATTGAAGCTTTGATCAGCATGGAATCTATGAGGAAGTGTCAAGGAAAAATCAACTCGTACTGGGGGTGTACTGCTTCCAAAAGTCCCATCATATGTTGCAGGGGGCTTGTTTGTAAATTTCAGTTGCAGGGATTAATATGATTCCTAGAGAAATTTGAATTTTAAATTTCCAATCCAGCATTAGTGAGTCCAAGTAGCTAGGTATAGAACTTGTGCTCTGTGCTAGGCTGCATGTATGCTTGATGGATCAATCAAAATATTTTCATCTAAAGGTTTGAATTTTTCCAACTTCTTGTCAGTTCGGAAAATAGGGCCATTAGGTTGTAGCATGTTCTTGTTAGGAAAGAAAAAGTTTTATTGTACCGTTCTTTGGTATAACAAGCATGCATCGATCGCACAGATTAGTCATTTGTGCATAGCTGCACTTTATGTGCAGCATTTTCCATTCCTATTAACTGTTTGGACTCGGGAGAAGCGCTGTGAGTAGAAGATAGCCTTCCTGACTGAATAATGGTCCTAAGACAACAGGCAACAAGCTTAGTTCGTTCATTAGCATTACCCAAAATTATTTGGGACAATGCTTGAAACAAGAACTAGGCACTGCTCGGCAACCGTTGAAGATGCTTGAAAGTAATCGGACTTCTGTTTCCACTGAAAGGACCACCACCACAAGGGCCGAATTGTTCCACAATAACTATAATTGACACCTTGTATCCTTCTTACCATATCTGAGTTTTCACCAAAGGTATTCAATCTGCTCTTTTCAGCAGTAAATCATCACATAAACATTGGAGTATTCCCACCCTGAATTCAGTTGGTGAAGCCATATAAATATATGACATCCATGGTGCTATCATATATCCAAGGTTATAGTTGGGATATGTTTAAGAGAGAACCGGGATATATTGACCCAATGTCGTAACTTCTAGTCCCACTTTGGTTCAGGAATGGGAGGTGAACAAGGGGTTTTACCCCTCTTATTCAACCGAAGACGGCAATTTCATCCCGGCTTGGAGGAGGGACAACATAGTAGTTCTGGTCCAACTTGCCTATTCCGAGATTATTGATTAACTGGGTTATCCTTCCTTCTGGGTTACCATGCTTAGAAAAAAAATAAGAAAAGAAAAGAAAAAAAGGGATAAAAAAGCGTAAATCTTAAATCATTAACAATATTGTTAGATGGATTAAATGAAGATAGCTGCAATATTCTCAGGTAATACCATCCAGAAATTAACCAAACTGGATTTCAGAGCCTATCGTAACAGTAGAATGCACGGACTCTCTTACGCCAACTTCTGTGCTAACGAGTGACCAATTATTCTGGTTGAATCCCAAACTTTCCACTATTTTACACGTGCATACACACATGGGAGGGAGGAGATGTTCAAAAACACGCTATCAAAATAACTACTAACCGAGATTTTTCACCAAAAGAAAACGAAGGAATGAACACAAGAAGAAAGACACCGATAATTAAAACTTCTCATAACGCACAGAGTGCTTGGAGAAGATACAAATGCCAAAGTTTTTAGGTTGCCCTGCCGGAGAGATTAACACTTCACTTTTAATCAAGTAGCCATTCTCTCCGAGTTCCAACTCTCGCTACAAAACGACAGCATCACAAGCATGGAGAGGCGACGATCGATGATAGGACTGGCAGCGCAACTCGTGCCGATTATTATTATCACCCACCACCACCACCATTGGTGAGGGAATGTGGCCACCCTCCCTCCCATGGTGGGGATGGAACGCTTCACGGGGGCTTTACGAGAGGAGAGAGAGGGGACTTCCTCCTTGGATATTTGTATAGACTTCAGAGTAAGGCTGAAAACGGGTCGGATAAACTCCGACCGTATCTGTATTTATATTCGAATTATATCAAATTTGGATATTTATTTTGCAGTTTAATCGGATTCGGATACGAATTCGATATCTAATCCAAAAGGTAATCGGATACGGATATGGATACATATTTTTTTATTTTGCAGTTTAATCGGATTCGGATACGAATTCGGATATCTAATCCAAAAGATAATTGAATTCGGATACGGATATGGATACGGATTTTTTTTTCAGCCTAGCACAGGGTAATGGTATGAAAGTGGGTGCAAGAACAGTATAAGAATATTTAGAAATAATAATATAGGACATGATATAACATGTTAATGAGTTTTAGCTCAACTAATATATGAACTTAAATTAGGTAAACCTAAAAACCAAGGTTTGCAAAATTAGTACCTAAAATTATCGGTGGTTTAATATATTTAATATATTATAAGTGATGTAGTAAAGTACCTACCAAATATGGAGATAGGCTCTCATCTTTTCTCATTTCTAGCATAGTGTCATTCAAAATTGGATAATATAGATCGATACCAGGTGGTATAGGACAGCATTTTTGTATCAAACACTACCTTAATATCCAATTCATATCTGTATCCATATATAACAAATATGGATATGGTTGATATCCGATTCGTATCCGTATCCATATATACAAATATGGATATGCTTGATATCCGATTTGTATCCGTATCCGCATATAACAAATATGGATATGCTTGATATCCGATTCGTATCCGTATCCATTTAGAATAAATATGAATATAAATTTTAATATATGTTTAGTATTCGTATCCGTATTCGTATCCGTTAAAAAATATGGATACGAATATGGACATACTACTATCCGATCCGTATTCAATCCGTTTTCAGCCCTACTTCAGAGGTGGTCACAGCAATGAGAGGGGTTACTGACCCTTTGTAGCGAAGAAAGGGTGAGTGGGTATGGGGTCTTTCCTTTGAGAGATGGCATCTTCTGAGGATATGCTCTCTTTGCTGACACCACCTTCACTTCTTTTTTTCCCCTCCATGAACCCATCTTGTGGGTATCTTAGGACATCAAAAGTACGTTATTAAAGGGACGCCTTCTACTTTTCTTCCTTCCATTCATGTGATGATCTCATGTTAATCCAGTCTTGCTTGCGCGTGTCTAGTTCCTGATGGGAATCCAACCAATTGTCTTCGAGTCAAGCTTATGCTACAACCGAGGGCGCCATTACAGGTGAAGGTGTCTGCCAGCTAGTGCTGCAAGGAAATAAATGGTTGATGATCCAGGAGCCACTTACTCAAGAGAAATGTGGAAATCTAGCACGATGCTTTCTTTCCTTCTTTCCTTCTTCTTTCTTTTTTTTTTTTCTTTCTTTTTTTTTTCTTTTTCCAGACTATAAGTACGTGCGGCATGCTTTGGGTGGGTATAAAAAAAAATGAACTGGGTGGAACCAAACAACGTTGGAGTCTGATTTGAATGGGTAAATAAACATGCTTGGCTCTTGTAAGAGCCACATTTGTCCGCTGGGAGTTAGACAAGATGCCCCCACATTGCCACCTTTATTGGACCTTACTGTAGAAATAATTATAATATCTTCTTCACCACCTTGAAACCCATCAATGGACTTCACCTTCACATGGAAGTCTTCATAGGTTTCGTATGAAGGAAAATTCTTTGTGCACCATGCATCATGCAAAAAGTGCACATCGTGCATAATGATTGATCTGCGAGTGCATGCAGCAAAAATATTTTTCCTTTCTACACCGCACGTGCGGTCATATGCGTGTGCATGCATACAGACCAATAACCGTGCGCGATGCACATGTTTCTGCACTGCTCACGGTGCATAAAAAAGTTTTCTTCATATATTTTGCCTAGTTTTTCTTGAATTGCAACAACTTGTGTTATGTATGGTGATACTATGCCAATGCTGATTTTCTACCCAAAACTACCGTGAGCTATAACAAATTCAACATATGTTAAAAATTATAATAACATAGAGGGTTTGAGACAATTACAAAAATTGATGAAAGCTGCTTCACAAAAAAAAAAAAAAAAAATCAGGGTAAGCCAAATGGATGTTGTTTATAAACTTATGCTTTAATTATTTGAACAGCACAATGTGTTAAGTGATTAAAGCAAAATTTAATAAACTCAATAGCTCGATTATGGCTGGTTTCTGCATGCCTCAATATTGAAGTTTTGGCTATTAAGTGAGAGCCCATAGGAGAGAGGCAAGGGCCAGATATAACTCTATGTTAGTCATCTAAGGAATGATCCCTATTAGTAATTCAATATGTGGCATTCTAACAAATGCTTCTTTAGTTAAATATTATCAAGATATCATCATTTATGACCAATAGAAATTATTGGATCACTTTCTCTCATCACCAAATGATTTCTTCAAATGCTTTGGCATTTAGCGATCTATCATTAACAAAGACTCATCCCTATTGCATCATAACAACCTGTAAAAAATTTGTCACATTGAGGAATCACATATTGATCATCCAACATCAAGTAACATGAAAGGCGTATATCAACAATGCTTCTTTTTAATTAACCATCAATTGTTCCATCTTCTTTTAAGTGCAATCGTCTATCAAAGGCTCCTTCCATAACAAATTATCTGCATTGCATGCAATGTTACATAGAGTAGCTCTAGGTGTCTATGTCAATTCATATCTTTTTAATCTCTAAGAAATTCATATTGCTTTCTTGGACCTAAGTGGCATACACATACTCATACCCTAGGGTCTAATGTCCATACTAGAAGGTATATTAAGGGATCTTATAAAAAAATTACATGTGTTGTCTTATATGTATTATAACACAAAATCCTATCATGGGCTTAGGAGACCCTGCACACTTGGATGAACAAAAGAAAGAAAACAAATCACTCTCAAAGAAGAAGGATGCACAAATGTAGCTATTAACTTAGAAATAAAGGATTTGCAACTAAGACTCAAGAACAATATTTTTACAAAGCAATTTTTAATATTTTTTTCACTTAATTTAAAGTTTTATTCATTGCTAAAACAAGTGCCAAAGCCTCTAAATTTATAGGGCTTAAAAAACTAGCCATTGGAATCTAAAACCATGTCTAGTAGTTGGCTAAAAATTAGTCATTAATTATAGCTATCAGATGTTCTATGATCGATCACCCTAAGGTAAAAGGTGACAATTTTAGCATGTCTCCTCTTATCGACCATGGATTTGCTTCAATTGACTGCACACACTATGTTTTAGATTTTTAAATTAATTTTTCTATTTTTTAAATCTAAAACTAATCTCATTAAATTTTAATGAATCTTTAGCGTTGTGCAATTCCTCTGTAACCAAAGTTTACAATGAATGTTTTAGGAAAACAAAGATCATGAGATGAAGCCTTGTTCTTAGACATTCTAACCTTTGATGATAGTTGATTTGATATTGTTCTGACTTATACTTCTTGCTTTCTCCTTGAGTTAATCTTTACAAATTGAGAACATGCTAGATAAAATTTCACTCATGTCTTGGTTTGTTGTGACCATCATCGCTATTTTACCATCATAAAATCAAGCATTATATTAGTCCTTCAATCAATATTTAGTTATCATCAAAATATATAATATTAAACCCTTAGATCAACACCTTTGAAATTGAAGGATGAATTTGAGATGGATGAAATCAAATCATGAAGGTGACTTGTGGGCAAGTATGGGTTGAAAGACTTGACCTTATATTGGCTTAGGTTTGATAACCCAACTTGGCTTGATCCCAAAGTGCATTTGAAAGTGGTCCAAGCATGAATCTCAAAATTCCTTGAGTATTTCTTTGGAATCCACAAATTTCTTGAGTCAGCTTCCATACAGAGATTCATTTTTTTGTTTTGCATTCATCATCGCACACGCAATGATATAATAAATAGATAATTTTAGAATTCACTTAGCATTATTGGTAGATTATAGTTAGCATGGTACTTTGCAATAGACCTTATGTATATAATTATTTTCAAAACCTATTTTGTAACAATATAGGCTCCAAGATGACAGGGCCTAAAGGACTTTATAGTAGGGCTACTTAACTTAAACTCCTATTTGAACCAATTTCATGTGGCTCTATATAGTCTCAGATTGCATTATTAAGAAATTGCCTAGCACATTTGCAATGATAGGATGTTACAAAATGCTTGAAGTATATGCCTTACGATGCGTTATCTTACAATCCTTCTATCCTCAAGACTTAGATTCATAATGGTCAATTACAAGGAAGCACAGCCATGAAATCTTGTGGCCCAAACAAAATATACCATATAAGTTTGGCTGCAAGTCCAAATGGGTCCCGAAAAGAAATAAAGACAAAGCCAACACAATAAAAAACCAAATGAAAGATTAGCTGAAAAGAGGCCACGAGCCCTTCACATGTGTCAAAAGAAAACACGATCCTTCACCACTTTGTTTGGCCTGGATCCCTTCCTTGGCCCCAATCCCACCGGAAAGAATTGGGTTTCTGCGACAGTGAGTAAAACAAAACAAAAAGTTAGGTTCTTGGGATAACACCATATGTTGGATGAAAAGAGAACCACTAAATTAGGAGTTTTAAAATTGCTGCAGAATTTTAGCAAGGGCTAAGTGCTGATCACCAAGGTTGGTTTTATAGCTTCTTAATTTTTTACTCATATTCATATATATGTCTATTATCGCTCATCTTTAAGAGATAAGGGTGCAACTTTTGAAGTTGATCCATTGATCTTTCCTTGTGAGGTTGTTAATGTTTAAGCTTTTGGTATTTGCTCTGTTTAGAATTGCTTCTCCTTCCCATTCTTAGCTGGGGTGAAACGTTTTTCTAGTGTTTTTTGGGGTAACTTTTGTTAATCATCACTATCTTATATTAAGTCAAATTATTAATTAAATATGATTTAAAAAAATAAATTGTTCAAGACCCATCTTCACTATGCAAAGAAATGTTCACCTTTTTTAAAAAAAAAATCTGCCAATTACTACCTTGGTAAATATTGTTCAATTCCGACATATAATTGTATAGTCTGCTTGTTACTTGCTCAAAAGATTCAAACAAGAAGATTGCAAATCAGATTTCTTTTCTTCTAACCTTCCTCAAGCCTTTTCACCTTGTCCATTTTCCTATATCATAAATCTTTTTTTCATTTTATTAAAATCAAAATAGTAGCTTTTACATCTCTTAGTATGTATGAGAAAAAGAGAATGATACTTGCATTGTGTAACAGAATCAAGAGTTTATTTAGTACAACCATCACTGATAGCATATCATTGTTTTTGGCTTATATATTGAAATTTCTTCTATGCTTAACTTTCCAATTCATCTTTGGCTGGAAGGAGGTTAACCACTTTAGTAACTTATTTTAAATTTTTTCTCTTCTTTCCTACAACTTTTTTATTTTTCATCCAGAGATTTAGATATTATTCCTTGCCATCTAAACTTGTAGCATGATTTAACTCAATAAGTAGTCACCTAAATATTAATTTTCTTTTTCAAATCTTCAAAATGTACAAAGAGAATACCATCAAAAATCATAAATATGGTTCGAGTCATGCAACTAATGACAGCAAGCAAAAGCATAAGCAAAGAGAGTAAAAGCAATACAACACTTCTTTACATGTATCAAGTCATGGACATAAACATAGATAAAAACATATACCATAGCTTAATCCCACTAGTGAGATAGCAAAATGGCTAGTAAAAGAGATATACCTGCCACTTTGGCTTACTGATATGCAGAGAATCCATATTGAGCACATCATCAAGGTCATCAAGCTCAACACAAGACTTCAATATGGCATCAGCCAAGCTTTTGTCATCCTCAGCATTAAAGAAACACCCTCTTTTTTTTGCATCAAGCACTAATCTTCCCCAAATGGACTCGCTATTAGATAGGGTTGGTCCATTTCCTAGAATCCATAGACAGTGTCTGCCACAGAAATCAAACTATTGCATATCAAATGACTTTAAATAGATGATCTAAAATGAACAAAGTGGAACCAAACAACATTGGAGTCTGATTTGAAGAAGAAATAAACATACTTGGCCCTTGTAAGAGCCACATTTGTCCGCTGGAAGTTAGACAAGAAGCCCACATTGCCACCTTTATTGGACCTTACTGTAGAAACAATTATAATATCTTCTTCACTACCTTGAAACCCATCAATGGATTTCACCTTCACATGGAAATCTTCATACATCTCATATGTTTTGCCTAGTTTTTCTTGTATTGCAACTACTTGTGCTGTGTATGGTGATACAACACCAATGCTGATTTTGTGCCCCAAACTAACGTGAGCTGTAACAAATTCAATATATGTTAAAATAACATAAAGGGTTTGAGAAAATTACAAAAACTGATGAAAATTGCTTCACGAAAAAACAAAGAAAAAAATCAAGGTAAGCCAAATGGATGCTATTTATACAACTTATGCTTTAATTATTAAAGAAGCACAATGTGTTAAGTGACTAAAGCCAAATTTAGTAAACTCAATAGCTCGACTATGATTGCTTTATGCATGTCTTTGTACTGAAGTTTTGGCTATTAAGTGAGAACCTATAAGAGAGAGGCAAAGGCCAGATATAACTCTATATTAGTCATTTAAAGAATGATCCATGTTAGCAATTTAATATGTGGCATTCTAACAAATGATTCTTTAGTTGAATATTATTAAGATATTGTTATGACCAACTGGAAATATTGGATGGCTTTCTGTCACCACCAAATGATTTCTTCAAATGCTTTGGTATTTAGGATCTATCATTAGCAAAGACTCCCCCTATTGCATCATAAAGGCACGTAAAATATTTTGTCACATTAAGGAATCACAGATTGATCATCCAACATCAAGTAATATGAAAGGTGTATATCAACAATGCTTATTTTTTAAGTAACGATCAATTGTTCCATCTTTTTTGGAGTGCAATCGTCCATCAAAATCTCCTTCCATAACAAACTATGTGCATTGCATGCAATGTTACATGGCCTAGCCCTAGTTGTATGTGTCAATTCATATATTTTTAATCTCTAAGAAATTTATATTACATTCTTGGACCCAAGTGGCATACACATACCCATGCCATAGGGTCTGGTGTCCACACTTAAGGTATATTAAGGGGTCTTGTAATAAATTACATGTCCTGTCTTACATGTATTATAACAAAAAGTCCTATAATGGCATGAATCTTATGCCTGAGATGATGTGTTTGACTCCGCTTGTAAATTCACTTCATTCTTCTAATTTTAATTTATGTGTTGTCTAATAGCTGTCTAAGAGAAAGAATAGAAGATTAAGAAGGAAAAAGAACATAAGCAACTATGACCTTAACCATTAAGCCTTCCCTACCATTTGGTCCCCTTTCTGAATCCTCACTTGCTTAGTATTCTTGTTTGGAGCTACTAAATGTCCTAGCATTTATGAAATGGAATTTGAAACGCACAGTATTTCATTAATACCAAACCTATACACTATAGAAGGTGCATACTGAGTAGCAATAGTTTGAACCATCTTCTACACTAGGCATACCAGTACTGTACAAAGATTGTACCCGCACAAGGCGCAGTGCCGAGATTGCAAACCTTGTTTTGGCATGCTTTTAAAACTGCCTATCAACCTGAAACAAACCATCCACTGTATTCTCTAGCTTGGCAGTAGCATCAAGTTCACTTCAAACAACCATATTGAGTGATGTTAAAGAGAAAGAAAGAAAGTGCATAACTAAAGTTAGAAGTGTACCTTTATCAAGTTCACTTCAAACAACCATATTTAGTGAAATGTTCTTAGTGCTTCTTGATTATTTCCATTCATTCAAAGCTATGATAGAAGAGCTCAAGTGGTGGCAAAATAGATCAACATCTCGCAAAAGACCATGGATAGCGAAAGACTGAAGAACAACCAGAACTCTCTCTTTATCTACCATGACAAATGACTTATGAACTACTATCTCGGGGAAAAAATGGGGATTCTGACTGAAATGCTCAAATTTAAATGGTCCTGATGGCGGAGGCTGATGGAACATTGATAATGCAGTGGAGATGGAAAGATTGATTGCAATGATCTAAGAGACTGCAGGGTGTTTTAAGGGCAAGGTAAAGGTGAAGCAACAAAAATTAATGATTTCTAATGATGGTGGTGTAGATTAGTGTATGACGATGACATGCAAAACATGAAATGGATGTAGGATAGTATGGAGCCATAAAGGAGACATAATTTGCTCAAGGCATGATGTAATAATCAAAAATTATTTACTTGAGATTTTCTTAAGGAACTGTAGAATATTTCCCATTTAAAAATGACAATGCATGTATCATGAGAAACATGATGACCTGCTTCTTATTCACACAAGGCTAAACTTTAGTTTATGAACATGTCAGTGATAGGCTATGTTACCTAGACACTCACATTTAGCTCCAAAAATTTATGTCGGGCATGTATTCAAATTGAAAACCAGACAATTGGATACTTATGAAGTTCTATGATTGCCATTTTTCAAATTAGTGCAAGTTTATCTCTTTTAACAATTTATTTCATCCTTAATTTTCATGTTAGAAATAAGGATTTGTTGATTGGCTAAGGATGTATGTATGGAAAATATCAATTTTCTTATACTCTCAAGATAATTGGAAAGTTTGAATGAGAAATAAGTATATCTAAAGACCTTGATTAACAATATTTTTTTAATATTTATCTTATATTTAAATAAAAAATATTAAAAGTAGAAATTTATAAATTAGTTAAAATTATAATTTATCATATGTACCCTCGTGTCTCTTCTTTTTTTCTATTATCGAGTTAAAACACTTATGTGCATCGAATCTAATTCTTGTGTCTATGACCATGCATCGCTAATTGCTTATAAAAGTTACAAAACCAGCAAGTGCTACTCAAGGCTAGGATGCATCCAATGATTCAGGTCTGTGCAAGATAAGGACTAAAATGATCAAGATGCATCATCCCAAAGAAATTCCATGATCAACCGAATATCCTATCCCATCATATCTCGATCATAATACATTATAGTGTTAATTTTAAATAGATTTAATTTATCATAAAGATATAACTTTTAATATTCTAATATGTTTAAAAATCAAATAAAATGGTAAAGCTTCATAATTTTTTTTAAAAAAAATATTCCAAGCAAGTATTGAAACACTTATCGAATCAGCAATCAAAACGGAGTAGGAAGCGAGGTGTCTTATTCCCGTGAAAAAATTAGGATACTTCTATGCCACTAGATTTAAAACCTTAGATGCATCAACATTACACTTCAACCTTGAGTTTGACTACCAGGTTACTAGTAGTAGGCACATGCAATATGCATTATTGATTCAAGCAAAGAAAGTATTCATTACGGGGCTATAAATCTATCATTTCAAGAATTTTAGGGCCAGTAATTAATTTTTTTTGTCAAATCCTTATAATTTTACGACAATATTAATTGTTTTCCAAATGATATATTTTTTTAATTATTCAAGAATTTGTCATCATTAATGGATGGCAGAGATCTGTCATGTGCAATACATGTAGTAAACTAAGCAAAGAATATGCAGTAGATGTTGCAATTTTATCAATCAATAATATTTGCATTGTATGGTTATCAAGTGATAGGACTACTTAATGGATGGTAGTGATAATCAATCAAGAAAATGTTTGTCACTAGTTTTTGTAAAGTAAACCTTCTTTTAATGAATTGATAGGTTGATCCTCATTTACTTGTGCCTCTCCTCCCTACCCTTATCCCCTCTTCCCCCCTACCCATAGAAAAACACATTTTGTAACAAGATAAAATCAAGAGGAATGGAATAACAATAAAGTCGAGTGCTTTTCTGGGGAAACTAGGAATATAGTTGGCAAGCTAGTTCCCTCGAGACTGATGTTACCTGCATAGTTAGAAATCTTGCCTCATGACGGGCTAGTTGCCTTTCAAGACTAATGAGCCTTCATTATGGCATAAGTTTCTTCAACAAAAGAATGTGACTCAATCAAGTCTGACCTTGTCTATTATGACTAAGATGTTAAGAAAGAATAAACATCATGCTCTTCTTCTTGATCAGGTGACAATTTTAGTTTGGTCTAATGAATTCAACTTTTGTGATTGACTTAAACAAGTTAAATTAAGTATAAAAGTATAAAATTTAACATTTAGTCCTGGTTTTGGTTCTACAGACTTAGAAGTAGGCAAGAAAAGTCCTTGCACAGGGCTTTCTAATCTTGCTTTCACTTTCAGAGCCTGCTTGGCAACATTTTGCTGATTCTGCAGTGTAGGTAGAGAAAAATGTTATGGGGTGGAGAAAGTAGGAGTGGCAAGAGAGAGTGCACAAGGTGTCATGGTGCCTAACTCATGGCCTGACTCCTATAGAAAGGGCTAAAAGACCTCTCAGTGTCTTTTAATTCCTTCATGCGGAGATGGAGGACCAATGGCCTCTCTGCCCTCCCCCATCCTTCTCGTACATAATAAATTTCTCCCCTTTTTCTATCCTATCTTGCCAGAACTCTCAGGTTGCCGCTACTTTGAGTCATGAAAGAACATGGTCTCACAACCCAATGCGAGTTAATTTATTGTATGTTGTCACACTGTGAGCAGCATTTTGCTGTTTGACATCCCTCTTATTATTGCGTATTTTAAATATGTTGGAATAATGAGTCACATCAACTCTGTTATTCCTGAGTCTTCTTCTTCTCTTTTAGTATTTATTTCTCCTGATCTTCAATTCCTAATTATTATTGTTTAAGCTGCTTTATGATCCTTGGGGTGCACTTACTGCCCCATTGCTTGAAGGAAGACCAGCCACTCATCTCTCTGAACTCATGTTCATAGTTGAACATATCAGCACCAAAGTCATCTGATTATGACCAGAAAACTGCCTCAATTGATTCACTCCTATAATTGGTACTTCGTTAGTTTAAGAATTGGTTTGCCCTGAATTGAACGGGTGCTTGGATTAGTTTTCTTTCTGTTTGGAAGAAGTTAGCTTCCCTCTTGTGCACTATCTTTTCACCATGATCTCTTCTCCTTTTTAAAAAAAACTTTTTCATTGTATTCTTCCTTTTTGCTCACCCTTCCTCACTTCTAATATTCTTCCCTATTTTTTTCCTCTTTTTTCTCCATCCCTGAACCTTCAAGAGAAAAATGTTTCAACAGCATATGTTCAAGCATGAGAAGCTGAGCATGTATTTTACAACCATTAGCCAATAAACAGTAGAGTAAAAACATATAATTACAATAATTACTAGATTAATCATTACTGATAAATTCAAAGATTTCTGATATGGTTACAAAGGTAAAACTTAAATTATGATCAATTGCTAATAACATCTAATGCTAATTACAAAGGCAAAACTTAAATTATGTCTATAAAAGTTTATTTACATCATAGCCAAAATTTCCTTGTTTTATAATTAATAAAGACAAAATGGAACAGCTATGACTTTTTGATTAAAAGGTATATAATATAATTGTATGAAGTAAAAGACATACCTTCAAATAAGTCCTTCACAATATGCAAAACCACGGCAACTTCAATCATATTTTTGCAACTCCTTCCATTCTTATCTCTAGCTTCATGTCCACGTTCAATATTTATAAATGAATAGGGCCCGTACATTGCTCCTGGTAGATAATGTCTTTCATATCTCTTACAGATGACGTTTGGACCATCTAAAATTTTGTTACTGTAGAAGTTCGAATTTGGAAACTTGCTAATGGAAGGATGCATTCGGTACTGCACATCAAGAAGGTGCTTTTTATGCCCTAGTGAACTCAGCCTCTCGAAAAGACTTCTTCCAAAGTTAGCATTCTGAGAAACCTACATAGAATATAATGTCAATGTAAAGTATGGAATTTGATAAGCAACAAACCGATATGACTAATTGATGCAAAGGGCTAGACGGACCTTGCTTTTCACCATGGCAGGAAGCTGGTATTCATCACCAATAAGAACAACTTGCTGTATGTCTGAGAGCTGGAAAGGTATTAATGTCTCACATTCTTTCAACTGTGCAGCCTCATCAACAATCAACATCTCAAGTGGTTTCTTTGTCTCCATGCTATGCAGCTTCTTTGTCTCCATGTTATGCAGCCTAAAAGAACTAGAAGCTGTAGAGAATAAAAGGGTCGCATTTTGCAAACAAAATCTTCGATTGATCTTTTGTCCAAAGAACCAGGGAGATGAAGATGTTCCGAGAGATATTTTAGTATTATAAGGAAGAAATATCTTGTCTGACGTAGCTTAAATGTGACAGTTTTGTTGTCTTGCATGTTGTCAGCAAATCCGCTAGCAAAGAGGTCTCATGATATTATGGTATGTGAGTTTAAATAGATCTTCTAGCGTTTCGTCAGTAGCATATTTTGAGTGTAACACTTGTCCAAAGCTTTCCATAACCTTTAGCACAAGATTCATGCATTTAAAGTTGTCATCAGAAGTGGAAGCTCTCGGCAGATCCTTAGTCAATACTCTAATACATTCATAAAGCTTCTCTGAAAGTATATTAAATCGGCTCATGATGTACTCCCTAAATGTCTTCTTTATTTTCTCACTTTCTTGTTCTTCCTCTTCTTCTTTCTTTTCATATATATTTGGTAATCTGAAGCAGAATTCTCCAAAAAATCCATCATTGAATTTATGCAGTGTCTCCACCCTGTTAGTGGTGCCAAACACTTTGATAGCCTCCTGACGCGATTTTCTAGGAATATTGTTGATAGATCATCATCAATCTTCATCCGATCCTTGTTTCCAAATAACACCACATCTGCCAATGAATGCTTACCACCATCTGAAAACTCTTTAGTCAACCTGAGGAGGCGTGATGCAACTTCCAAAACAGCTGTATTTGTAGGTGCGCATGTAAGTGTTCTGCACTTTTTAGCTAGCAGAGTCCATAAAAGTGCACTGATTGTTTTGGTTTTCCCGGTCCCTGGAGGTCCCCATATGAGGTTAATGGAACTATCCTTGCGTTGTCTTGCTGAAATACAATTTAGCACCGCAGTCTGTTGTGAATCATTAGCTTGAAGTACTGTTGTAAACTATCACGTGCTTCATATCATGAAATGGGTGGATTCTTCAGATGAAGATGAACTACAATCTCCCGCATCTGCTGTGGTAAGAAATTAAAGCTAGCTTAATGTGCAATTCAAGGCATCAATTGACAAGTTGGGCCAAAATATCAGTGTAGAACTAGAAACTTAATGACAATATCAAGTCTTTCTTAAAAATATAAACTTGGTGGTGTGTCTTTGAAATGACAACCAGGTGAGTATACTGCATTTTTATTATAAAAAAAAAAAATCAAATCTTAATGTTGAATTAATGGAACATATCATGTTGCTAAACAATGCATGAAGAATTTTTTTAATAACAGATGATTGTTCCATAAGCATGAGATTGAGGCACATAAATATTTCTTTCTATAATATCATCAATATGAGTTGAATACTACACAACTCATGGCTGAAGACAAGATAATATTAGCTAAATGTACATATAAAAATTGAGTCATAATCATTTGCTCACTTACCGAAGAATCATAGCATAAGACTTCTTGATAATGCTACTTTGCTTTGCCATTTCATTATGCAGTGACTTCCAGATGCGATTATAAGTCGTCATATTTAGTAAGAATACTGCAAAAAATGAAGCTCTATGCTTTTCCTTACCACTGCATTTTTCAACTTCAAGGTTTGTGATGATGTTTTAATAATGTAGTGATTAGATGGAAGGCTTTCATCATCATCACCACCTTTGACCACTGAAGCAATAATATAATTTGCTCCATTCCGAGTTAAGTCAGATACATACTTTGGTCTTATTTTGGATAAAACCAATATATCCTCCTGTTTTGGCTTATAAGTTGCATTTCCATCTCTGTTTGATGGCTTTGTTGGGCTCGCAATCACAATGTGAACAGACTGTTTGTATACTTGTTCAATTGATGCTATGCGTACAACGGAGCATGAGAAATTGCCTCCAGAGAAGAGCACATATCAGCATGGGTTTCTTCGATCAATGGAAAGATGTATGAACCTAAATAGTTATCCAGAGATTTAAATATTTTTGGAATCATCTGAACCTGTAAAGATGCAGAAGTTAGTTGCTTCCAAAGACATGAAAGGGAATTTTTAATAAGAAAGTTTTGCTAGTGCAGGCAAATTCCCTAAGAAAGTATTAGAATAACAATCGAATTGTTGGCTGCTCCACTAAACTGAAAACTCATTTATGGAAAACATTGCAATAACATATCCTTAGCACGGAATCTTTTCTAAGAATTTTATTCTCATTTCTTAATTTTTCTGAAAAGTTGAAGTGCATTGTGTTTTGAAAATTAAGAGTCTAAAACAAAATGAAAGCAAGGTTTCAATCATGTTAAATGATTCACCACATCATTATGTTTTCAATCCAGGTCTAGCTCAAAAAAAAATTGATCATGGCTTAATGTTTTGAGTTTCCTTTTTTTTCTTTGTTTATGAAACTGGAAAGGGATATTTTCAGCAGTTGAGGAAATTATCCTTAAATTAGAGTTTCTTTTTTGAAATCGCATTAACCGTCACAATAACATCAATAAACATGATATGAATTTGCATCAAAATTGCAATATCTTTTTCCTAGTGAATTCTAGGAGATTGTGGTTTCTTGTGCTTTAATCACCCTCTTGAGAGAGACCTGTAAAGACTAGACATTTGCAATTAAGTTGTATATATTAATCTCTAACATATTTTCACAAAGATCAAATGAAATGAGATAAGGCAAAATATTTGAGAAGAAA
>UESW01003429.1:0-34324 GCA_900491605.1 Calamus simplicifolius
GGTTGGCTTTTTGCTATCAGCATCCAAACTTTGGAGAGCTCCTTTATTGATTCTAAGTGCATACTATTTTTGCAAAATAAAATCAATTAAAAGTTCATAACGGATTTGAAGATATTATGTATATCTACATGATATAATTTGCACTTCTAGTCTGATTTGACCAATCTCTTGGCCTCCTTGTAGGATGGTAGCAGCAATAAATCATGACATCCCGCCAAATACTACTTTTCTAATCAAGGATCAAGGGTCCCCCTATTTCATGCATGTAAAGATTGGCCAGTCTTTTTGCAGATTCTCCTAAATATGTGCCTTTTGTAGCCACCATGTTGCCCTAAAAAACATGATTGTTTGGGGCCAGGCTGTAATTGCCATTTCTTCTCATTTTTTTCCTTCAATTTCTGAATATTTTGAAAAGCAAAAAAGTTTAGAAAAATGCATGACTTCATATGTAACTGCAGCCACTTGTTTGTAGAGCATGCAATCCTTTTATGGAATCTGTTTGGTTGATATCATGTTCCTTGGGTTACCGTTAGGGCATCTGCACCTTTTGTGCCACCTTATTCAAGGCCCTGTAGTTCTTTATCTTACACATTTAAGACAAATCTCCATGCATCTTTGCCTGTGGAAATGTTTTGGCTGATCATAATTTAATGAAAAATGTACTGACATTATATATATTTTTCTTTGTTTTTCACAGCCAAACATGGATGGACGAAATTGCTATGCTGATGAACATTACTTGCCAACCCTATTCCATGTCAGCACATAAGACCATTTGCATTGTGGGCTTTGCTAAGTTCCTTCTGTGAAAATAATTTAATATTGTTGCTCACTACATGAACTTATTTGTGCATCCTTAGATGGTTGATCCTTCTGGAATTGCCAATTGGTCAGTGACGCATGTAGATTGGTCTGAAGGAAAGTGGCACCCAAAAGCATATCGGGCTCGAGATATTACTTATGAACTCCTGAAGAATATAACAGTATGCACCCCCCTCCCCCAACCAAAAAAAAAAGAAAAAAAAAAAAAGAAAAAATGTTTCCCATTTTATCACAGTTTCAACTTAACTTGAGGTTTATGGATTTTAATTTAATTTTTCTTATTTGGATGCAATTGCAGTCTATTGATGAGAGTTATCATGTTACAAGTGATGAAAAGGTATCGTTGGCAAATTTTGTTTCCTATGTGCTTTTCTCTATCATTTATGGTGTTATTATTATCATGAAAGCTGTAGACATTTGGTTTGGTAAATGATACGTGATTTTGGACGATCACATTCCAGTTTTGAATAGTCTTCATTATTCAGGGTTGCCTCTGCACACAGGCACTGTAGAATGGCATGAGGCAACAACTCTGAGTTTAAAATTCTCACATGGATTCTCAGGACAAGCTGTAGCTAAATGTTTGGATCATAGTAAAGAAATGCTGGATCCACAGGGCTGTGTAGCCGGAAACCATATAGATGGACTGTGCAACCAAAACAGTGTTGTGTTTTGTCTAAGGTTCATGCAAATTGCCGACAGTTCATCTGACATGTTAGGCAGATCCCTTATGAAAATGTGCATGTATGATGAGACCCCATGCAAATTTGAGTTTGCGTGGGATTCAAATTTTCTGGCTTAGTCATTGTTGGATGTCCTCATGGCCAGATAGACAGAAATTAGAGCAAGATATTGGACATGGCACTCATCATCCCTATTATTTGCATGCAATGTAGATTCTGTGATGCGTGGCCTGTTAGAATCATGCCATTTCTTGCAAACTCTCAGTAGCTTTGGTGTAATATAGCTTCTGAATTGACATTATAGAAATCTCATCTCCTACATGTTTGACCTGCAATTCCCCTTTGCATAGAAGACAAATCGGTTAATTTGTACTTACACTGGTTGAACTAGAAGACAAATTGGATTCTTGAACAAAACTTGCATGTAAAAGCATGTGAAGATTAGTAAGAAGCAATGTGTCCCTTTTTATGCAAAGTCGACGATCTTTTACTTGCCTTCTTTTGTGTTTTTGCAGAAAGTGGGAACGTGGAGACCTTGTTTGTGGAATGGGTCGAAAAGACCATGCTATTTATTTGCCAGGAAATTTTATCCTGAAGCTCTTGATAATCTGCTGCATTTATTCTCCAACTATACAGCTATCTGAGTTATCCACATGTTTATCAACCATTCTTTGGTGATGCATCTTCTTCCGATCTCTGCTGCTCACCCGTCAGTCATTATTATTATTATTATTTTTGTAAGCATCCTGTAAATTGATAGCCCACAACAAACTCTCCAAGTGCATTCTGGTTCTCGATATGAGGGAGAAGGTTGGTTGTGCTGCAATTGGGTTAATCTAGGTTCCTTTGTCTCCAAGTAGGGCTAAAGTGGCAGTCTATTTGTTGGTACACAATGCCCTTTCCAGGTAGTCTATTCTTGTATTTTCTTGCTTTGTTTTGTTTAGTTCTCTTCTTTGGTCCACTTTTTTCCTAATTGTTCTGCCTTTTGAACAGCAATTTTTGTCAGTCTATTTAACTGTTATAAGATGATCCATTTTTTGTAGAGATGAAGGAAATATATCAATTAAATTTCTTTTTGTAAGCATCCCAACACTGTTCAAACCGACCACCCCACCAAAATTTCTCAATTACAGAGACATAATTAGCCCCTATGTTGAGGGTCCTGCCGTGTGGTGAAGAGGCTGGATGGTGGATGTTTTCAGATTCCTCAGTTCAAATATTTGCAAAGACAGCCTTAATAATAAAATAGGAAGGATTTCGCACTTCTTGGACCTCTTTACTTACAAATTTTTGAAAATAGATTTTATATTTCACAATCATATATAATTCTTCCAGATGATTTTAGTGCTAACATCCTGAAAAAGATTTATCCTTTGAATGTGCACCATGAACTTAACAGATTTGTGCTTGTGATATTTAAATATTTGTATTCATATAAAAATAGGTGTGGATGACCATCAGGACATAATGCATTCACCTTCGCTTGAGCATATTGGTGGCAATGACCTCCTGTTGTCCGAGTGCCTAAAAATTTAAAACTAGGCTGTTTTTAAACAGGGCTCTTTCTGTAAAATACGAGCAAAATTATCTGAATTTTTGCAGACTATATATCAAGTGGGTCGTTCTTTTGAGGAATTCCTTTAGATAAGACATTAAGGAAAGAAAGATGGATAATGTTAAATCAAAGAAGAAAAGAGAGCCATATAACTCGGTTTTAGATTCAAAATTAAAGAGAAAAATACATTATATTATACCAATATTTTTTGGATTAAGAAAATTTCTTATCTCTGCAATTTAGGAGTATAAGCTTGTTTACTCAAATTAACAAATACATGGTCTATAAATCTTTACTCGACCTAGAAAACACTTTCTTTGTATGCTCATCTTTAAATAAATATATAAGTAATAAATAGAATCTTCAATATCATTGCCAAATCATAATTCATAGCTATCTATATTTCCCGTCTAACAAAATTGAAAATGGCTTCAATTTTAGATGAGATATATATAGCACATGTAACATAAAAGAAGGTTTTATACAAAGTTCTTTTTTCCATCTTTGCTCATGCAACCAAAACTAAACCGGTAGACACGGCGAAGTAATTAATCCGAGCAATAATTCAAGATTCAAGAATCGAAAGTGCGGTAGTGATTGAAACCATGTGGCTTAGGAGGCATTTAAACTTTCGAACAACCAATGGAGTCCAGCTCTTTTCATCTCCATTCTAGAGGGCGTGGGCAACGCCGTAATCCTTGAGGTTAAAACCTAGGCCAAACCTTTGTTCCAGTCTGGTCGGAGCTTAAATAAATTTAAAAAGCAAAGGAAAGCGAAAGTGGAAAAAAAAAAAAAAAAGCTTCAGCCCTTTCTCTCCCTCCCCCGCCAATCCCCAAACCCTCTTCTCCCAGTCCAATTCTTTATATCCGCCCTCGATCTCTCTCCAGCCGCAACGACGCAGGAAAAAAAAAAAATGAAATTGTAGCATTTAGTTCTAAAACCTCAGCGTTCGAATTCATTAGGTTCGTGTAACTTGATTCATGCGATTGATCTGTCGGTATGGATGCTTCTTTTATGAATGTTTAAAGACATCGATTTTTTCACCTTTAGTAATTGGATATGAAAGTGGAAAATGTTATCTTTTTTTAATTAAAAAAAAGAAAATGCGAGCAATTATATGCCCATTCGATATATATATATATATATATATATATATATATATAGAGAAAACTGGTTCTTCTAATCCCTTTTTTTGGGCAACATTATTTGAGAACTGAAATGAAAAGAATTGACTGATTTCAAGAATAACGTCGTTGTCTTCTTGGTGATGTCGTTTTGAGCATATTATTCAAATAGATTGAATTGATTGCGACTGTGACTTGGAGAAGGGATCTGGATTTTGCTCATATTCTTAGATCTGTCTTCTCCACCACTTGTCCAGTTCTTTCTAATTCTTTAACATCTAAGACCAGGTTGTCTGAATTGGAAGCTGTCTTCAAATTTTCCCTAGAATTATTTATTCATCCAATTGATCTTTTGCTATAAATTCCATCTTGTTTATAATTTTCAGTCTGGATGTGGTGACATAACTTTACTGCCTGTAGGTGAAGGGGACTAAAAGGTTAAGTAAATGCTCTCCAATTATATTTGTAAGTGTTTATGAATCACATTCAGATAAAAAAATTTAAATGACTCATGTGCTAAACCTAATTTATGATCTCCCTACCCCATCTTTTTTTTTTTTTTTTAGCAATAATAATTACGTTAATTTTGGTTGCTGTACAGCTTCTGAATATGTACATATTATAAAAAATTCAAATTTCTTACTTTTTTGAATGTGTTCATCAAACTACTAAATTAACTAAACCAGTCCTTAGAGGTCAGCAGTGAAACCTTGCTGTAATTTACCCAATGATGGCATTATTTTAAGTAGTTGTTATCTTGCAGAGAGTGGGATGTTGAATACTACTGCTCACGGCCAACATCACCTGATGGAGAAGTGCCCTTGAAACTTGAAAGGTAGCAGTAGTTTTAGATATAGTTGATGAACGTTTGTTCTCTTTGCATTACTTAATTGTTTACTCTGCCTCCATATTGTCAATAAAATATTGAGATTCATCATCATGATTTGCATGCATGGTAAATCTGATAGGATCTCAAATGCTTGCATATTAAATTCTTGATTGTCTTGATGATTTTCTAGGTAAAATGAATGTATTAAATGATAAATGGATTCAAGTTCTATTTGAAACCCCAAAATTAAATATCGTCTCATTAGGATTTCAATACATGGGATAGGAATGAAAATGTTATGGGCTTATAATTCAAGTTCACTTGTTACCAATTAGCTTTTATTCGAGCTTTGGTTCGTTCGATTTCGATATGCTAATAGAGTTAATTGAGCCAGCAGGTAGGTTTGAGATATTACTATTAGTGTATGCCCTAAATCCAATCAGATTGAATGCTATGTGTGTATACAATATATGAATACAAATCAAATAAAATAATTTTTTAATCTATTCAGATGTTCTTTATTATATATATTTGATATATTTGTCTGTAAGATAAGTCCAAAAGAATATGAACCGTGTATATGGAATTTGTAATAGCGATTATAAATTATGAGATTCAAATTGCACCTTATGGTTCGATTCTTTAAATTTTTTCAGTCGATGTGTAGACGGGACTGGACACCGTCGAACGCTGTGAGACTGGCACACATTGTATATCCTCATCCTTGTGGTGAGCAAATGATCTTGCAAGCTGAAGTATGAAGATACTTGGATAGGTGTGTGGATACTCGTTATTATAATGATGCATTGGTTGACTCACACAGAGATCCCATATGGATATTCTATATAGTGCTAATGATTGATCTCTGATGACGTTGTGCAAGTGATCCTTTGACTTGAGATATTCACTATACCTCATATGTGGAATGCTATATTTTGATGATATACAAACGTCTAGGGGTGCAACTCGGGCCCATGAAACTCGGTTTCCCTCAACCCTAACCCTAACCTTATTTGTAAAACCTCAACCCTAACCCTAACCCTAACCCTATTTGTAAAACCTCAACCCTAACCCTATTTTTAAAAATCGGTTCGGGTTGAGTTTCGGGTTGAAATTCGGGTTGGTGAAAAAAAAATTTAAAATTGGGACTCTTACAAATAACTCAGAAGAAGGTGTAAACTTTGATGCTACACCTCCTTGCCGAATTCAATTGTCTAAGATATACAATATTTACCCTTTGTTTGATAGTTGCAAACACACAAAGAAAAGAAAAATAACGATCCTCTTTGACATTGCTTGGAATAAAGAGAGTGAGATATAATTCACAGTGCTGACACCTTGCATATAGCAATGGTCCAATTTGATCTAGATTTAAATTTTTGTGGATGGTCAAGATTCAGAATTATTTGCACATAGTTTGCATGCATTGGCATCATGATGACAATACCAATTCCATCATATGACAGCAGAAGAGAAAGCAAGAAGGAAAACAAAAGATGAGAGAAGAGAGGTTAGGGAGGAAGGGATTGGTACCAGGAGGATTGCTCTTGGAAAGGTACAGAAACAAAGTTGCTCTCCTCTGGATGCCATCTTCTTCCCTGGGTCAGGAATTTGGCGTGTTCTCCTATCTACTGCACGCCATATTCAACATTGAAAATTTATGTGCTCAACTTGCTGCCTGGTCCTATTGGCCGATCAGCAGAGGGATCAAATTAGGCCAGACTAACCCTAGGTTGAATCTAACCTACAGTTCAAGTCAAGATCAGACATGCTGTTAGCTTGGCAACAGATTGATATTCATGCCATAACAAAACCAGTTGAACATACAATGCCAAATACTTTCAGAAATGCTTATTTGGTTCACAAGCACATTAATTCAGCCATGATTCTGATTGGATAGTGGAAGTGCCACTGCATTATGGGATCACATAGCAGGGATTATGCAATGTCTATTTCCTAGAAAACCATGGGACAAACACAAGCATGTAAACAGAAAAATTTGGAATGCAACTAGTTGTTAATAAACTACGATAGTGCAATGATGAAAAGCAAGGAACTAGTTGCAATATAAGTAATCAAAAAGAAACATAGTTCTAGCTACATACAAATGGAATTATAACAAAAAAATAACAAACATAGTTCTGTTAACATTTTCATTGGAAAAAAAAATCAATTTGTTTTCCTCATAAGACTCGTTAATCGCTTCCTTTTCTTTGAACCGCATCTTTCTTCCTTGACTTTCGGAATCCAGCACCACTCTCCTGTAACAAAAATTTCTTGTGGTCAGAGTTCATCCACCTATGATTGTCATCACAAATTGTCAATTTGTTAACAGCACAAGGACACGGTGGCATATTAGATGAAAATTGCCTTGTTTCAATACTGTAATTTGTAGAAGATTGACATGGTGTAAAAACATAATACACAGTACAGATCAAAAAAGCTTTTCAACTATTAGGCAGAATTTTTATCAAAAATACATTTAAGAAAGAAAACACATTTGAGAATACAACTAATACCTCCAATATATTAATCTTTTAGTGAAATAGGAGGTAGAGAGGAGGAAGTCATTGAAATACGTTAGCTTCCTCTGAAAAAAATAACAAACATGAGTCAAACATTGCATTGAAAGAATGATAAATAATTCAACATATAATAATATACATTTTACCTTTTGCACATTTATCCAAATGATCGATGAGTTCTTCATATTCTGGATCCTTTGGTGCAGCTCTTAACCAATCTTGAGTACAAATCAAACACTCAACCAACATTGGTGTTAAAGAACTACGATATTGGTCAAGAACACGACCTCCCGCGCTAAATGTAGATTCAGATGCTACTGTAGAAATAGGAATAGCCAAAATATCTCTTGCCATACATGCTAATGCTTTATATTTTGTAGCAGTAGACCACCATGCCAAAATATCAAATGGTTCTACAGCTCTCTCTTGAGGATCTTTTAGGTAGGCATCAACTTCAGACATGCTACAATCAAAACTACTTTGCTCTTTTCACGAATGTACTCCTCATATTTCTTATCATCAATAGCAGTCATAGAAGAAGCAAATGTTGAAACACTCCCTTGGATGAAGAGCATGCAGAAGAAGCCTCAACTTTATACATTTCATACAACACAACCATTTTATCATACACCTTTCTTGCTATTGCAGAAGCATCATCAATTGAAAGAACTCTTTTAAGGCACCAATATAAATAATCTAACTTGTACCGTGGATCCAAGACAAAAGCAATAAGCAAATAGATATTAAACTTATCAACAGAACCCCAATACTTACGAAGCTTCTCCTTCATTTTGTTGCACATACGAAGAAGGAGAGGGTCAGTTTGCACAGCTGAAAAAGAATTAATGCATCTTGGATCTTGTCAACATAACGAAAATGTAGGGATGAAGTGATATACTTGGTACCTGACAACATCTCAGTAGTTTCAAAAAATATGCCCAAGAAGTCACAAAGTACTCTAGCATAATTCCAATCCTCTTCAAAAGGAGGAGTGGTACTTCTAAAGGCATCATTATCAGATGCAAAATGCTTGAAAGCCATCTCAAAGGGTAAAGCATGCTTCAACATGAGGTATGTCGAATTTCAACATGTTGACACATCCAAACACAAAGACATTTTGATTGAAATTCTAACCATTTCACATGATCTTTCAAATGCTTGTTCTCTACTAGGAGAACTCTTTATCCACTTTATACTGTTATGAATACGAGCTATGCAATCTTTAATTTCATCTGTTCCTCCTCTCACAACCAAGTTTAAAATGTATGCAATACAATGAACATGTAAAGAATCACCATCCCTAAGCAAACCATCTTTCATTCTTAAATTTGTTTGCAAAGTGTTTAATGCAACATCATTAGATGATGCATTATCAACAGTAATAGCACAAACTTGTTTGATTTTCCAAGCATCTAAACAAGATTCAATTGCATAAGAGACAGCTTCGCTAGTATGTGGCGAAGGAAGAATACAAAAATTGATGATATGCTTATGAAGCTTCCAAGAAGAGTCCACAAAGTGAGCAGTCAAACATAAATACCCAATATTCTGATTTGAAGTCCATAAATATGTTGTCAAGCTTACCCGATGAATGCTTTCCCGAAACAACTTTTGCAATTTAGCCCTCTCTAACTTGTATATTTTGTAAACTTCTTTAACAATGGTGGTTCTTGAAATATTCTTGATAAGTGGCTGCACAACTTTACAAAATTCTCTAAACCCTTCTTTCTTCACAAATTTGAATGGCAATTCATCAAGGACAATCATTCATGCCATTGCTCTTTTGCAAGTCTCTTGGTCAAAATTTCAATTCGATAAATTGCCACTACTATCAAATGATGTTGTTGTGAATGACAACATTTGTTGACCCTTAGCTCTTTTGGTTGTATTGTATTTGCATAAACTTAAGTGTCTTGTTAATGTGCTTGTCCCTTGAGTGCTTAGACACTTGAGTTTAATTTTACAATACTTTCAAATAGCATACTCTACTTTCCCTCGTTATCACATATCCTTTCAAAATCAGCCCAGACTGGTGATGAAATTTTGTATGCTTTTTTCTTTTTACTCAAAGGAATATTTACATCTGAACCTTCTGTAAGATCCATGGTATTTGAAGCTGTTGGTGTTGGAACACTTTAATTGGCTCACTAATAATCTCTTCCTCTACATCAATTTCTTGCCCAACATTTATATCCTTCATACTTGACAACCTAAAAACAATTTTCAAAGTAGTCGACAGTCTTAAAAATAATTTTCAAACTAAACATAAAATTTGATGTTAAAATTACTTGAATAGCCAGAACAAATAAACATATTAAAAGTTTGATGCCAATTTACAATCCTAGTTATTCATCAAAAGCTATTGAATTGCATATAAAATGATCCAATGAAAGCCTATAGGAAATAGGCTACACAGTACATAGATGTCCATCCTTAATATCCCTGTACCACCCACCCAACTTTAGCTAATACATATAAATCAAATTATAAGAGACAACGGAATGAATAGTGCATGAAACTTTACAAAACTTTAAGCATGTACACTAAACTGGAACTGCATCTAAAGATAACAAACCAAGGTTTAATTGCGTGATTAATATGAGTTAATGGAGCATACTGGACCTGAGGTGGATATTCCAACATAATGTTGAAGCTCAGTTATTCCTCTTGCTTTTTCCTATGGAATGTCGTGATTAACTTGCCCCGGATCTTGTTCAGCTTGGCGTTCCTGGAATAGACCATATGACAAATCAGACATTAGTCAGTTAAAGTGTTATATGAAATAGAGCCTCCATTGTTTCAGTTATAGCCAGTCAACAATGTCAAGCAGGGACAATAACTAAGAACAGAAGCAGTTGATGCCATCAAGACCACTCTCCTCCGTGTATTGGCTTTTCGGAATGCTAGTTTAGCACCTTGAGATGCCAGAAGAGGAGTCACAAGCTTTGTAACTAGCATTGTACTGGTGCTACGGTTAACAAGCGGGGAACAACAAAAATGCTTGGCACCGCGCTCATGAGCAAAGCATCACGGTCTCACGGATTCACGATGAAATAATAAGGGAATGAAATAAAAAGTAGATAAATAAAAATGGAAAAATACCTGGGATTTCGTTGCTCGCCGGTGACGATCGGAAAGATCTGGTAGCTCCTAGGTCCGACGAAGTCACGAAGGCGAGCGGCGGCGATGAATGGGAGGCTTGGAGGCAGGACTCGGGAGCTAGGGTTGAGAAACCAGAAAGAGGGCAAGCGGGCAAGCGGAGCGATTCGAGGCTTCGAGCGGAGATTGAGATTTGAGAATAAGTTATAACGGGTTCGGGTTATCCCGGGTCGGGTTGACTGCAACCCAAACCCAGACCGATTTTAAATTGGTCCGGGTTAAACCCGGATATTTCGGGTTCGGGTTGGGCAAAGGTGAGTTTGAGCACTGTTGAAATTCGGGTTCGGCAGGCCGGGTTTGAGTTGAACCCGACCCAAGTTGCACCCCTACAAACATCGCTCTAGCCATGAGTGGAAAATATCGTGATGGTTGGGTATGACATAAAATACGTGGAGGTGGTGATTGACTAATATAGAATTCGTCTTCCTTAATATAGAGAGGGTTATATCCCACAACCACTTGATGGATTGATTAGACTTAAAATCCTTGCAAGATTGAGTTGGAATCCGATATGGTTTCGGAGTTCTAATTCATATGAGTCAGTCTTTCCTAAGATTAAGTAAATAAGATCAGTTATAGGGTTGACACTTTTCATGCCACTGACTGATCTGAGATATGTGACGACTGGATTGAATCGTACAATAGCCGATCATAGACAGGTGATGTTGATAATCACATAGGCATAACTCTACGATACTTGAGTAATCATGATGCTTTGCTAGAGGCCACTCATGATTTATAACTATAAATAAGTTAATCAAGTCAAAGGATTGACTAGGTCAACATCTGGGTCATATTGATTCATGATTGTTGCCAACGTGTTGGGGGCCCAATGGGTCACACACATTAAGGAGTCATTTGGATGAGTTAAATTAGAAATTAAATTGTATTTAATTCTGATTAGATAGCCATTTCCTAAGTCGATTATGATTGGGCTTGATCAATCTTAATTAGAATGAGATTGACATTGAATGGGTGAATGTAGATTCATCCGGGAGGAATTGATCATGTATCTAATGGTCCTTATGGAAGGATATTTTCTTTTGCATGAGAGTGTACATATGATGCACACTTGTCATTAATTGGATGACCATGATTAAGCCCAAGTGTTGGGCATGATCAATTGGATTTAATGCCATGTGATGGTGTGCTGAATCCTTGGTCAATTGGGTGCCATTTGATGACGAATGGAGCATAGGATGCAAGCCCATCATTGGGCTATTTTCCCTCCACGTGGAAGCATATGAAATGCCAAGAATTGGATGTGAAATGTGGGCATGGAACTTATGCAAATATGGGCTTGGTCAATGTTGACTTGGTCATGGTAGTTAGTTGTCTTGTTGGAACATGGCTAATTAACTTCCTTACATGATTATTTTATGGCATGAGATGTCATAATGATTCGAATTTAAATTCAGATTAGATTTGAAATTTAAATTTGAATTTGGCATGAGATCTGGATTGGTTTCATGCTAATAATTTTTTTTTAAATATTGCGACGCCAGGTCACTGCGTCGTAATATTTATTAATAATATTTTAGATATATTAGCGACTCAATTATAGTCGCTAATGCGTCGCTAATTAATTATTTTAAAATATTGCGATGCTAGCTCATTGCGTCACAATATTTAATAATAATATTTTAAAAATATTAGCGATACAATTGCAGTCGCTAATGCATCGCTAAATAAATATTTTTTTAAAAAAAAAATTTAAAAATTAAAACGGTTAATACAATTTCGTTACATTTAAATATTGATCGAAACATTCTTAACTCATATTGATCCAAACAATAATCATTCAATTTACAAAAATAAATAATATATTAAAATTTTAAAGTTTTCATGTACAACATATAAAAAGAAAAAAAATACATCAAGAATCTGAGCGATCACGTGAAGGCTGGAGACTCTGCGATAAGCGACTAACCATATCTCGCAAATGATGCATCTCATCTCGCATGTCTGCAATCTTCTGATCCCGGCCTCGCATACGATCCTCGAAATCCTGCTCGACCTCCTGCCGAACCTCCTCTGCAATAGATCTCCGAAGGTCGTCTAAACGCTCGGGAGGAATATCACCAGAAACTCGTGAGCTGGAGGCCTGATGGGGAAAATATGTAGAAGCTCTAGTGCCCAAATCATAGACCCTGCGGTCTCGCGGCTGGGTACCAACAGCCTCCAAAAACACACGCCGACTCTCCTCTACTGAGAGTTCGACGGGCGTCTCCCCATCAGTAGAGTCGACCTGCAATGCCTGGGAGCGAAGCTCCTCGACTCGTGTCTTTAAATTATGAAATCAACAATAAATGAGTTAATAAATTTCTCAAAATAAAATTTTAGAAATTAAACAGATACTACATAAATCTAATTTCTTACCGCAACCTCCCGTGATCGCGTGTCGACCCAGGAACCATCCTTCCTGGTGTGTATTGCCCTGAATAGACGAAACTCACCAGGATCTCCGCCCTCATGCTCAGACTATAACAATAAAAAATTGATATTAATACAAATATTTGTAAATAACTAAAATAGTAATTAAATATTTATGTTTTCTTACCATACGCCGTCTATGCTCCTGAATCGAAATGGAGCCCAAAGTATGGCGGGAGAGACCCGTGCCAGGACCGCCCTTCTTAGATCGGCAGTTCGTGCTGGCTGATGCGGACCTCCTGCGCCAGCCATCGGACTGCCAGGCCTGCTGCCACTCGTTCCAAATACCCTCTGGCACGTGCGTAGGATGCTGACCCGATGACCTCCAACGATGAAGCATGTCGGAGTATCGGCGTCCCGTCATAGCCTCCCATGCTGCCCTAATGGCATCATGGCTGGCAGGATCCCACGTAAACTTTTTTTGCATTAAAATAAACAGTTAGTTTCTGAATTTATTAAGATTAAGAAATTTTATATCAGTGATAAATTATATTTAATAAGTTTACCTGAAACTCAGAAAAATAAAACTCCCTCATGGCTGAAGATACGTGGCGCCAATCGTAGCCACTGGGATCTGCACGCCTCTGAAATACGGCGCTGATGTGGCTGGATACATGATACTGCTCAATAAATCTGTTAAAAAAATGCATGTTTATAAGTAATTGACTTAAAAACATAAACATATATTTTTAATTAGTATATACTTACAGCCCCTGAGCATCAAGTCGAAGTATGGTGCGACCGATGGTGGAAGAACTCTCGGAGGTATGTGCCGATCGGCTGGATGGTAATACTGCTGGAGAGATCGAAGGATGTGCGACTGCTGGAGATCCGAACTCTCCATCTTCGATGCTCATGTGATCTGATGCAGCAGGGCTACATCCCTGCTCACTCCGTCTGTCGTCGGTAGATCTACCTCTGCCCGTCATACTGAAAATACTAAAGATTCATACAATTAAATTACGATTAATGATTGACTATGTAAAAATTTAACACTTATAAAAAAAGTTAAATTTTAAAAAACTTCTATGTTTAATCGGTGTCATTTGTTTCGTGAAATGTTGGTTCAACATCCGATGCCGTATCGGACTGCGATTCAGTTTCATTATCATCGGAAGGAAACCGAACATTTGCATCCGCAATTTCTTGGACATCACCATTTGGATCTCTATGTGATGTTTCAGGAGCCCTTGTGTCGTCCTCAATTTTTTTTATTTTACTGTGACCTGGCCAGGCCACTGCCGGCCATGGCAGCGGCCGTGGCCGGAGAAGACAAAATGGGGGGGGGGGGGGGTTTTCCCCACCCCCCTGTTACCAAATTTTTTTTTTTTACTGTGGCCTGGCCACCGTGGCCAGGCCACTGCCGGCCACGGCAGCGGCCGTGGCCGGAGAAGACAAAATGGGGGGTTTTCCCCACCCCCCCCCTGTTACAAAAAGAGGAATTTTTTTTTTTGACTGTGGCCTGGCCACCGTGGCCAGGCCACTGCCGGCCGTGGCCGGAGAAGACAAAATGGGGGGAGGGGGGGTTTTCCCACCCCCCCTGTTACCAAATTTTTTTTTTTTTACTGTGGCCTGGCCACCGTAGCCAGGCCACTGCCGGCCACGGCAGCGGCCGTGGTCGGCTTCTCCGGCCGCGGCCACGGCTGTGGCTGGAGAAGACAAAAGGGGGGGGGGGGTTTCCCCACCCCCCTGTTACCAAATTTTTTTTTTTTACTATGGCCTGGCCACCGTTCATATTTTACAAAAAAAAAAATATTGGAAGATGGTAGGGGGGCTTACCTCGGTCGAGAGGAGACGCCGGAGTTGGAGGAGACCGCTGGGGAGCTGGAGCACCGGAGGGGGAGAGCCGGAGCAGCGAAAGGTGGTGGAAGCCGGAGAAGACTTAGGGAGGGCGGCGGCTAGGTCAAGATGGGGAAGAAGAAGAGAAGGCCGGCAACTTTATATAAGTGATTAGCGATGCAACTATTGCGTCGCTAATCGGTCGCAATTTTTTTTTTAATTTATTATGTATTAGTGACACAACAATGCGTCGCTAATCCATCATTAATTTGGCCTTATTATATTTTTATGAAAAAGGTAGCGACGCAATTAATTGCGTCGCTAATGCATCGCTAACTTGGCGCCAATGTCCGGCGGGAAAATTATTTTTATTTTCTAGAAATTACGTCGCTAAGGCGTCGTAATAATTTTTTAATATTTATAAATGATAATATTTATAATTTATGATAATAATTGCGATGCACAAATTACGTCGCAATATTTTTTTTAAACTTTTTTCATTACATATATTTATAAAAAACATTGCGACGCAACTAATGCGTCGCATATTATATTTCTTTTATATATTAATACTGATAAAAATTATATTTACTAAAAATAATTGCGACGCATACATTGCGTTGCAATATTTGTTTATTTTTTCTTCGAAAATGCATCGCTACGGCGTCGCAATAATTTGTTAATATTTATAAATGATAATATTTATAATTTATGATAATAATTGCGACGCACAAATTGCGTCGCAATATTTTTTTTAAACTTTTTTCATTACATATATTTATAAAAAAATATTGCGATGCAACTAATGCGTCGCAATATTATATTTCTTTTATATATTAATAATGATAAAAATTATATTTACTAAAAATAATTGCGATGCATTAGTTGCCTCGTAATATTTGTTTATTTTTTCTTCGAAAATGCATCGCTACGGCGTCGCAATATTTGTTTAATATTTTTTTTAAACTTTTTCATTACTTTTTTTTAATAATTATAAATGATCCGACGGTTGCGATCGATCCAAGCCATGATCGATCCCGGTCGGCGACGACCTATCTCGGACCGTGGCAATCGATCGGATCGGCGACGATCTGACAGTTACGATCGATCGAAGCCATGATAGATCCCGGTCGGCGATGATCCGACGGTTGCGATCGATCCAAGCCATGATTGATCCCGATCGGCGACGATCCGACTGTTGCGATCGATCCAAGCCATGATCGATCCCGGTCGGCGACGATCCGACGGTTGCGATCGATCCAAGCCATGATCGATCCCGGTCGGCGTCGACCTATCTCGGACCATCGCGATCGATCCGATCGGCGATGATCCGACGTTTGCGATCGATCCAAGCCATGATCGATCCCGGTCGGCGATGATCCGATGGTTGCGATCGATCCAAGCCATGATCGATCCCGGTCGGCGACGATCCGACGGTTGCGATCGATCCAAGCCATGATCGATCCTGGTCAGCGTCGACCTATCTCGGACCGTCGCGATCGATCGGATCGGCGATGATCCGACGTTTGCGATCGATCCAAGTCATGATCGATCCTGGTCGGCGATGATCCGACGGTTGCGATCGATCCAAGCCATGATCGATCCCGGTCGGCGTCGACCTATCTCGGACCTTCACGATCGATCGGATCGGCGACGATCCGACGGTTGCGATGGATCCAAGCCATGATCGATCCCGATCGGCGATAATCCGACGATTGCGATCGATCCAAGCCATGATCGATCCCGGTCGGCGATGATCTGACGGTTGCGATCGATCCAAGCCATGATCGATCCCGTTGGCGACGACCTATCTCGGACCGTGGCAATCGATCGGATCGGCGACGATCCAACAGTTGCGATCGATCCAAGCCATGATCGATCCCGGTCGGCATCGACCTATCTCGGACCGTCGCGATTGATCGGATCGGGGACGATCCGACGGTTGCGATCGATCGAAGCCATGATCGATCCCGGTCGGCGATAATCTGATGGTTGCGATCGATCCAAGCCATGATCGATCCCGGTCGGCGAGTATGCGATGATTGCGATCGATCCAAGCCATGATCGATCCCGGTTGGCGATGATCCGACGGTTGCGATCGATCCAAGCCGTGATCCCGATCGGCCACGACCGATCTCGGACCGTTGCAATCCGTTCGAGATCGGCGACGATCCGACGGTTGCGATCGATCGAAGCCATGATCCCGATTGGCCACGACCGATCTCGGACCATGGCGATTGATCCGATCGGTGACGATCTGATGGTTGCGATCGATCCAAGCCCTGATCCCGATCGGCCATGACCGATCCCAGACCGATGCGATTGGTTCGAGATCGCTGATGATCCAACGGTTGCGATTAATCCAAGCCGTGATCCCGATCAGCCACGACCGATCTCGGACCGTTGCAATCCGTCTGAGATCGGCGATGATCCGATGGTTGCGATCGATCCAAGCCCTGATCCCGATCGGCCATGACCGATCTCGGACCGTGGCGATCGGTCTGATCGGCGATGATCGACGATTGCGATCGATCCAAGCCCTGATCCCGATCGTCCACGATCGATCTCGGACCGTGGCGATCGGACCGATCGGCATCGATCCGATGGTTGCCATCGATCCCAGCCCTGATCCTAATTCACCACGACCGATCTCGGACCATGGCGATCGATCCGATCGGCGATGATTCGACGATTGCGATCGATCAAAGCCCTGATCCCGATCGGCCACGACCGATCCCGGACCATTGCGATAGGTCCGAGATCGCTGACGATCCGACGGTTGCGATCGATCCAAGCCCTGATCCCGATCGGCCACGACTGATCTCGGACCGTGGCGATCGGTTCGATCGGCAATGATCCGACGGCTGCGATCGATCCTAGCCCTGATCCCGATCGTCCATGACCGATCTCGAACCGTGGCGATCGCACCGATCGGCGTCGATCCGAGGGTTGCCATCGATCCAAGCCCTGATCGATCCCGGTCGGCGATGAACGATCTCGGACCGTCGTGATCGATCCGATAGGCGATAATCCGACGGTTGCAATCGATCCAAGTCGTGATCCCGATCGGCCACGACCGATCTCGGACCGTTGCAATCCGTCCGAGATCGGCGACGATCCGACGGTTGCGATCGATCGAAGCCATGATCCCGATCGGCCATGACCGATCTCGGACCGTGGCGATCGGTCCGATCGGCAACGATCCGGTGGTTGCGATCGATCCAAGCCCTCGTCCCGATCGGCCATGACCGATCCCAGACCGATGCAATCGGTCCGAGATCGCTGACGATCCAACGGTTGCGATCGATCCAAGCCCTAATGCCGATCGGCCACGACCGATCCTGGACCGTTGCGATCGGTCCGAGATCACTGATGATCCGATGGTTACGATCGATCCAAGCCCTGATCCTGATCAGCCATGACCGATCTCGGACCGTGGCGATCTGTCCAATCGTCGACGATCCGACGATTGCGATCAATCCAAGCCGTGATCCCGATCGGCCATGACCGATCTCGGATCGTGGCGATCGGTCCGATCGGCGATGATCCGACGGTTGCGATCGATCCAAGCCCTGATCCCGATCGATCACGACCGATCCCGGACCGTTGCGATCGGTCCGAGATCGCTGACGATCCGACGGTTACGATCGATCCAAGCCCTGATCCTGATCGGCCATGATCGATCTTGGACCGTGGCGATCTGTCCAATCGCCGACGATCCGACGGTTGCGATCGATCCAAGCCGTGATCCCGATCGGCCACGACCGATCTTGAACCGTGGCGATCGGTCTGATCGGCGACGATCCGACGGTTGCGATCGATCCAAGCCCTGATTTCGATCGGTCACGAACGATTTTGGATCGATCGCTATTTAACATAATTAATTTTTTTAAAAACATTGTGACGCAAAGGGTTGCATCATAATTTTTTAATATAATATTATATATAAAATTAATTTTATTTATAATAATTACGATGCAACAAGTGTGTCGCTAAATTAAAACATAATTTTCTTAATTTTTTAGTTTATTGCGTCGCTATTAACATAATTAATTTTTTAAAAATATTGCGACACACTGTGTTGCGTTACAATTATTTTTCTCATATTTATACTTTATAAAAATTAATTTTATTTAAAATAATTATGACACCGTTATTACGTCGCTAAATTAAAAAATAATTTTTCTAATTTTCTGATTTATTGTGTCGCTAATGCGTCGCTATTTAATATATTAATTTTTTTAAAAATATTGCGACGTACTGAGTTGCGTCGCAATATTTTTTTCTAATATTTATACTTTATAAAATTTAATTTTATTTAAATTATTTGTGACGCAATTGATGCGTCGCTAAATTAAAAATATTTTTTCTAATTTTCTGGTTTATTGTGTCGCTAATGCGTCCCTATTTAATATATTTAATTTTTTTAAAAACATTGCGACACACTGAGTTGCATTGTAATATTTTTTTCTAATATTTATAATTTATAAAATTTCATTTCATTTAAATTATTTGCGACGCAATTGGTGTATCGCTAAATTAAAAATAATTTTTTTAATTTTCTAGTTTATTGCATCGCTAATGAATCGCTATTTAATATATTTAATTTTTTTAAAAATATTGCGACGCACTGAGTTGCGTTGTAATATTTTTTTCTAATATTATATTTTAAAAATTTAATTTCATTTAAATTATTTGTGATGCAATTGGTGCATCGCTAAATTAAAAATAATTTTTTTAATTTTCTGGTTTATTACGTCGCTAATGCGTCGCTATTTAACATATTTAATTCTTTAAAAACATTGCGACACACTGAGTTGCATCGCAATTTTTTTTTTGATATTATATTTTATAAAAATTAATTTAAAAATATTACGATGCATTATTTGCGTCGCTAAATAAAAAAATTAATTTTTTTTGATTTTCTGGTTTATGAGTCGCTAATGCGTCGCTAATTGCGTCGCAATATTTTGTTGTCACAGAGGCGTCGCAAAGTGGTCGCAATTTAGCGACGCATAATTGCGTCGCTAAATTTGCGTCGCTATTTTAGTATTTTCTTGTAGTGCCAATTTTATCTCATCTCATGCCATAGCAAAAATATGTCTTTCTCTCCTTATTTTCCACGTGAATCCTTCACCATATTTCCTCCTTTAAGAGATTGGAATCTGATGTCCAACTCTCTAATAGATCATCTCTTGATTTGAGAAACAATCTGAGGCAAGACAGAGGTGCTAGCACCCCTCTGCCAAAGTGCTATCAACCAATCCTTGAAGGTTTTTATCTTGTGACTCTGCGTGAATCACTATTGGAGGCCACACATTTGGGTGGCTAGTGGTAGCGAGGTCTCCGGCTTCATCAGCATACTCCATTGGTAAAGAACACAAGTAAATGTGAGCTTCAAATTTATTTTATGTTAATTTGATTATCTTCTTTGTCCCTCAGAGATCCTGCCCCTCAGGGGTTTTCAGGATTATATCTAGATGCAAAATAATTAATTCTGTTGCATAAAATTTGGATTTGATCCATGTTTTTCATCCTGAAAACATAACATTACAAATAATATTAGAGTCAATTTAAATGTGTAAAAGTTAGTGGACATGAGGTAAGAGCTATCATGAAATGACGGTAGAGTCCTTTTATGGTATGAAGCTATCCTTATAGTATCAATGATCCAACTTAGAGGTAAATTCTAGCTAGCCAGTGGCATACGATGAGACTGTCGTATTATAAGAAAAAATATTATAATATCTTAATAAAAGTCTCACATCGAATGGAAAAGAAAAATGTTATATTTATAACTCAAGTTCATCTATTACTAATTAATTTTTACTCAAATTTTTGAGTTTTATAATTTTAATCTACTAATGAAGTTAATTGAATTAATAGATGAACTTAAAACGTTATAAAGCAATAAGAACACAAGTTAAAGTTGATGAGAAAATAAGGCTAAGGGTTCAAGATATTCTCTGTCTTTCATAGGTTGCGACGATAAAAGCCATACTTTTGCATAACCTTTCAAGTGAAAAAACATGTGCCCTACTATATTTTTCATCCTTTGTTGCTGTAATTTTGTCATTCCCTCTCCAAGGAAGTGATCCCTATGTCCCCTGTGGTGCCATGGATGATGTGAAACAGCTAATATTTTTTGATATTAGTCCTATGGCTAATACCATGTGGTATAATCCTTTGGACAAGCAAGCTGTATGAGCTAAGACTTGGTAACCGTATGCAACTGTGATTTGGATTCGGCCCATGGAAGGAGTCTTGTGTCGCCTTTTGGAATCAGTGGCTCAGTGCCGGACCTTTTTTTGGGAGCCAGAGAAAACATGGAAAAGACTACTATGTAGGTATAGTAAATTTACATGGACCGCATCAATTTTTTTTTATTAGTTCATGTACATTTTATATGGCTTAACGTAATGGAATGAAATAATAAGGATTATGATTACGAATTTGTAAGTGGTATACTGTCTCTGATGGGATGACTTGCCTTTAAAAAAAAGTATTAAGACATCACAGTTGTAAAATTATGACACCGTAGTTGTAAAATTATGATGCCCATTCAAAAATGTTAAGACAGCTTTACGACATCCCGACGGAAACAAATTACGATACCCTAGTTATAAAATTACGACACCCGTTCAGAAAGCTAAAAAAATTACGATACCCAGTTGTAAATTTATGATACCGTAAAATTACGATACCCATTCACAAAGTCTATACATAAATTCTAAAAAAAAGTTGAATAGGTATTAATGCACGTCACGTCAAAATTTAAGATGATATCTAAATTGTAAATTAAGACATCGTAGTTATAAAATTAAGACACCGATTAAGAAAGCAAAAAAAAAATGACATTCTAATTGTAAATTTAGACACCGTAGTTATAAAATTATGACATCCATTAAAAAATGTGTTTGTACATAAATATAAAAAACTTAACGAGTATTAATGCACGTCACGTCAAAATTTAAGATGATACTCTATTCATAAAATTACGATACCATAGTTATAAAATTAAGACACTCGTTCAAAAAGCCAAAAAAAATTACAACATTTCAGTTGTAAATTTATGACACTGTAGTTATAAAATTACTATACCTATTCAAAAAAATTGCACTGCATCGCCTTTGGTCTGTACATAAATTTCAAAAAAAATTAAATAGATATTAATGCATGTCATGTTAAATGCTATCTCATTTTGTTTTATTGCATTAAGCTATTTAGGATTTATGTAGATTGATGTGGCTGATCCAGCACCGTCAGGGTTAACGGTGTGGGAGACTGACGGAGTCCCGCCTCAGCCTCCGAGGCACCCTCAGCCTTCGAGGCACCCTCGGCCTCGAGCTCCAGCCTCCGAGGCACCCTCGGCCTCGGGCTTCCATCATGGTCCGGCCCTGGGACCAGCAACCTATCGCCTCAAGCCACCTGACTCACCCGTAATAGCACGTGGCCGTACCCCATAACGGCGTATGGTCCACCACTCACCCGTAAAAGCACGTGGCCGTACTCCATAATGGCGTATGGTCCACCACTCACCCGTAACAGCACATGGCCGTACCCCATAACGGCGTATGGTCCACCACTCACCCGTAACAGCACGTGGCCGTACTCCATAATGACGTATGGTCCACCACTCGCCCGTAACAGCGCATGGCCACGCCCCGTAACGGCGCGCCTCTAACGCAACCAGAGCTGCCTGGCATCCGTAGCGTCGCACTTGGTGGGTGGTAGGCGAGGCAGGACACCTCTGACATGCCCAGTGATGGGTACGACCCGTCACTATCAGCCTTGCCTTTTTGTCTATTACCGAACAACGGTACCTCAAAATTGGCAACCTCCTAGAGATGGAGAGGGGAGAAAACCCTCGAACAGGTATAAAAGCACACACTCTCACGATGAGTAAGGATTCTAAACCCTAGCTTTCTAGCCACTTTCTGCTAGTTAACTATTGTCTGTTCCCGAGTGACTGACTTGAGCGTCGGAGGGTCCCCACCAGAATATCCAGTCTCCAGAGACTTTTCTTGCAAGAGTCTGCCGAGAAGGATCTCCGTTTCCCCGGCGTTCAAGGAAGGTGACTTGGCGTCAACAGATTGGCGCGCCAGGTAGGCGGAAGAAGAGAAAAGCTTCGAACCTGTCAGCGACAACTTCTCTTTCCCCGAGCTCTCAAGCAATGGTGACGACCCGAGCGCGAGAGGTCTCCACCAGTCATGCTGGGGGGCAGTGTCAAGGGGTTGATCCGCTGGCGGTTGGCCCCTCAGCTCCCCTAGCCGACGTCCCTAAACCACCACCGCAGCATCTTCAAGAAGACCGGCTAGCCGCCCTCGCCGCGCAAGTCCAATCTTTGGCGACAATGGTCCAAGGCCTGCAGCATCAAGCGACGGCTGCGCAGCAATCGGAGCCCCTTCCGTTAGGACTGGGAGTGATCCAACCCAGCCAGCATTCTTCCCGGAGGAGGTCTCCCGCCCGAGAAGCTCGCCACCATCATGCTTCGCCTAGGCCTCACCGCCGAGAGGCCTCTAAGAGGCCCCGATCACCCTCTCGCCACGCCATTGCTTCTCCCAGGCGGTGGCACGACAAAGAGGCGGAGCGCCTTCGTCAGCATCGCTGCCACTCTTTCCCCTCCTCGGAATCCTTGAGGGAGGGGTCCTTCGATGGTAGAATAGCCCGCCGAGCTGAGCGCCGGCTCGATGAGTACAACCAGCGGTTGGAGGAGCTCAGCCGCTGGATCACCAACCCACCGGAGGCGGACTACGACAACCAGCCGCCTCTATCCTGTTGCATCATGGAGGAACCTATATCGACTTCCCTAGCTGGACCCGTATGATGGGACCATGGACCCCCTGGACCATTTGAAAGTTACAAGGTCCTCATGCAGGTCCAGGGGGCAACCGATTCGCTCCTATGCATCGCCTTCCCCACCACCTTGAAGAAAGCTGCTCGAGCTTGGTACTCCTGCCTGCCGTCGTGGAGTATTGACTCCTTCCGCCAGCTGGAGAGGGCCTTCCTGGCCCATTTTGATGCCTGTCGAAAGATTCCAAGGGTGGCAGACAGCATTTTCTTCGTCCAGCAGAAGAGTAGTGAGTCCCTACGGGACTACGTCGCTCGGTTCAACGAGGCAGCCTTGGAAGTCTACAACCTCGAGGACTCCGTGGCCACCCTGGCTTTGAAGTGGGGGCTTCGTCCCTCTCGCTTCGCGTACTTCCTTGACAAGAAGCCACCCAGCTCCTACGCCGAGCTCTTGAGCCGGGCCCAGAAGTACATCCACGCCGACGAGGCTGATTCCTCCTGGTGCAAGGTTAGCGGAAGCACCACAAAGAAGCCGACCCATCCAGAACCTGCCGAAGCTCGCCCCAGGAGGCCTGAGCCTCCCCGTCGACCAGACAATCATCCTCGAGCTCCTGCACCGAGGGACGGGCCCTACACTCCTTTGCTCGCCCCGATCTCGCACATCATACTCGAGATCGAGGGCGAGCCCTATTTTCAGCGCCCTCCACTGAACCCGAAGATCCCCCGCAACAAAAGCCTCTACTGCCGCTACTATCGGGACCACAGCCACGACACCGACAACTGTCGCCAGCTATAGAAGGCGATAGAGGACCTTATCCAGTGTGGCCACCTGGGGAAGTTCGTTCAGAGGAACAACCCAGGTGCTCCTGGCCCATCAGCGCCTCCACCATCGATGATCGACAATGCTCCAACCGAGAAGACGGTGCCGATGATTTCCTGGGGGGCAGGTGGCCCATCCAAGAGGCCGAGGGAGGAGGGAGAGTTAGATTATGTAATCCCTTTTTCTAAAAGGGACCTAGAGGGGGTGGTTAATAAAAATGATGATAGCGTCGTCGTGTCCATGACGATTGCTAAACACCCTATAAAAAGAATTCTGGTTGATAGTGGAAGCTCAGTGGACGTTCTGAGTTACAATACTTTTGTTCACATGAACCTGTCTCCCGGCCTGCTTCGACTTGTTGCTACGCCCTGATGGGGTTCACCGGAGACTCCGTAAAGGTCGAGGGAGAGATCACTCTCCCTGTCACAGCCGGAACGTCCCCACGTCAAAGTACATTTTTCATGGGCTTTCTGGTGGTCTGGATGCCTCTTGCCTACAATGCCATACTCGGAAGGCCCGAACTTAACCTCTTGGATGCTGTTATTTCCACCAAAAGGCTCTTGGTGAGGTTCCCCACCAGCGAGGGGCTCAGAGAGATACGGGGGGAACATAATCCACCACCACTGTGCTGCCACATGGCCCCCAGTCCTTAGGGGGTGGTATCTGCACCTGCACTAGAGGCGCTGGACCCCCGAGACTCGGAGAGGAGGGGGGAATCGACCGAGCACCTGCTAGCCTTTCCTATGGGAGAGGACCCGGCACAGACTATCCAAGTTAGGGCCCTGCTCCCGGAGGAGGCCCGCAACCAACTCCTCGCCTTTCTGCAAGCCAATGCTGATATCTTTGCCTGGTCGGCATCCGACATGCCAGGCATTTCAGAGGAGGTGATTACCCACCAACTTCACATCAAGCCAGAGTGCTGATCCATTCGGCAGAAGAAGAGGAGCTTTGCTTTAGACAGACAGAAGGCCATAGACGAAGAGGTACGCAAGCTGATGACGGCCGGTCACATTCGCGAGGTGCACTATCCCGACTGGGTGGCAAATGTCGTGATGGTTCGTAAGGCCAGTGGGAGTTGGAGGATGTGCGTTGACTTCACCGACCTCAATAAGGCGTGCCCCAAAGATAGCTTCTCACTACCTCGGATCGACCAGTTAGTGGATGCAACATCCGGCCATGAAACCCTCAGCTTCATGGACGCATTCTCGGGATACAACCAAATCAGGATGGACCCAGCGGATGAAGAGGTGACCTCCTTTGTCACCAGAAGGGGATTTATTGCTATAAAGTGATGCTGTTCAGGTTGAAGAATACGGGGGCCACCTATCAGAGGCTGATGAACAAGGTCTTCGAGGACCAGATCGAGCGCAACATGGAGGTGTATGTGGACGATATGCTGACCAAGAGCACCCACGCCACAGACCATGTTGCCGACCTTGCGGAGACCTTTGGCAACCTACGCCGGTATCGGATGAGGCTGAACCCCCGCAAGTGCACCTTCGCGGTTGCGGTAGGCAAATTTCTGGGTTTTATGGTGACTCAGCAAGGAATCGAAGCCAATCCCGACAAGATTCGAGCTATTTTGGATATGAGGCCCCCGGCTAACAAGAGGAATGTGCAGCGTCTGACCGGGAGGGTGGCAGCCTTGAGCCGCTTCATGTCAAGGTCGGCAGAAAGGTGTCTGCCCTTCTTCAAGGCGTTGTGCAAGGTCAACAGCTTCGAGTGGATGAAGAAATGTCAGGAAGCCTTCGAGGAGCTAAAGAAATTTTTATCCACTCCGCCGCTGTTGTCCAAGCCGAGGGGTGGGGAGGAGTTCTTTCTATATCTTGCGGCCTCCCCTGAGGCCGTCAGCTCCGTGCTTATCCGCATGGATGCCGACGGAGTGCAGAAGCTGGTCTACTACACCAGTAAGGTGCTCCACGATGCCGAGACAAGATACTCTAAGACCGAGAAGATCATCTTCACTCTGGTGGTCACCGCTCAGCTCTTTCGACCCTACTTTCAAGCTCATCCAATCGTGGTGCTCATGGACCAACCCCTTCGGACTATTCTGTCCCGTCCTGAACCTCCGGTCGGCTGGCCAAGTGGGCCATCAAGTTGGGGGAGTACGATTTATCCATTCGGCCAAGATCTGCAATGAGGTCCCAGGTGTTAGTCGATTTTTTGGTCGAGTGCACTTGGGCCGAGGAGCACCCGGAAGAGTTACACCCGGAGGCGCGCATGGAGTCCCCTACAGCCGAGGGAGTGGAGAAAGAAGACTAGATTCTTCATGTAGACGGAGCATCGAACTCTCAAGGGAGTGGAGCCGAACTTATTCTTGCGAGCCCCGAGGGGAAGGTGGTGGAGTATGCCCTCCAGATTTTTTTTCCCGGCCACCAACAACCAGGCATAATATGAAGCCCTGCTGGCAGGGTTGAGGCTAGCCAAGGAGCTCGGTGCGGAACGTCTGAGGGCCTTCACGGACTCCCAGCTGGTCTTCGGGCAGGTCGCCGAAGAGTATGAGGCCAAAGACCCGGTCATGTCTCGTTACCTGAGCAAGGTGCAGTCCCAAGCCTCTCGGTTTTCATATTTTCGCGTTAGCTACATTTCCCGGGCAAAGAATGCCAGGGCTGATGCGCTGTCCCACTTAGCCACTTCGGCCGACGGGACCTTGGGAAGGACGTACGTGGAGCATCTGCAAGTCCCAAGCATTAAGCAGCAGAGGAAGCACTGCCGATCGAGCAAGAGCCCTCTTGGATGGATGCCTACATCCAATACTTGACCGATGGCGCCCTCCCTAAAGACCCGGCTGAGGCCAGACTACTCAGGCGGTGGGCCCCAAAGTTCTTAACGATGGATGGGAAGCTCTATCGAAGATCATTCTCATACTCGGTCCTCAGGTGCGTCGGTCCCACGGAGGCTAATTACATCCTGCAAAAAATCCATGAAGGCATATGCGGGAGTCATCTGGGGGGCAGAGCCCTGGCGTACAAGGCCCTGCGGCAAGGGTACTATTGGCTGACCATGAGGGAGGATGCAATCGAGCTTGTCAAGAAATGCGATAGCTGCCAGCGCCATGCCAGCATCCGGCGGAAGCCAACGTCTCAACTGACCCCTCTGGCAGCACCCTGGCCCTTCATCCAGTGGGGGATGGACATTCTGGGACCATTCCCTCCGGCCTCTGGGCAGCGCAGATTTTTGCTAGTGGCCGTCGACCACTTCACCAAATAGATTGAGGCCAAGGCGCTTGCCAAGATCACCGAGGGCAAGGTGAGGGCCTTCTTCTGGAAGTCTATAATATGCCGGTTCGGGCTACCACATACCCTGGTCACCGACAATGGCCAGCAGTTCGACAATGCACCCTTCCGAGGATTCTGCACTGAGCTCGGCATCCATCAGCGGTTCACTTCCGTAGGGCATCCTCAGACCAACGGAGCGGCCAAGGTAACCAAACACATCATTCTCCAAGGACTGAGAGCCTGTCTGGATGACTGCAAAGGAAGGTGGGTGGAGGAGCTCCACAACGTGCTATGGGCTTGCCACACAATGCCAGCCCCCCACTGGAGAGACCCCCTTCAGCCTCATTTTTGGATCCGAAGCCGTCATTCCTATGGAGATCGGCACCCCGAGCCCCAGCGTGGAGGCATACACGAAGAGGACAATCCGAACCAGTTGCGGGCCAACCTCGACCTGGTGGAAGAGGTAGGGGATCGAGTGCGACTTCGGATGGCAGTCTACCGACAGCGAGCGGCTAGATATTACAATGCTCGCGTCTGCCCAAGGACCTTCTTGCCGGGGGACCTCATCCTTCGGCGAACCGAAATCTCAAAACCGACGAAGGAGGTAAGTTAGCACCGAACTAGGAAGTATCCTACCGAGTCACCGAGGCACTCCACCACGGTGCATATAAAATTGAAGAGCTGGACGGGAGGCCGCTCCCGCGGACGTGGAACGCTGACAACCTCCATCGATATTATTAATAGTGTACCCTCTCCTTACGTTAAATTTCATGTTTGTACTCTTTCAGGCTCTTGCCCCGCTATTAATAAACATGAGTTCAAGTGTCTCAGCTTCTCAACCAAAAGCCCAATGTACCATTGGCACCGAAGACCCGATGTACCATCGGATTCAAAAGCCCAATGTACCATTGGCACCGAAGATCCAATGTACCATCAGATTCAAAAGCCCAATGTACCATTGGCACCGAAGACCCGATGTACCATTGGATTCAAAAGCCCAATGTACCATTGGCACCGAAGACTCGATGTACCATCGGATTCAAAAGCCCAATGTACCATTGGCACCGAAGACCCGATGTACCATCGGATTCAAAAGCCTAATGTACCATTGGCACCGAAGACCCGATGTACCATTGGATTCAAAAAGCCCGACTCCGGTTGGCACTCAAAAGCCCAATGTACCATTGGCACCGAAGACCTGATGTACCATCGGATTCAAAAGCCCAACTCTGGTCGGCACTCAAAAGCCCAATGTACCATTGGCACCAAAGACTCGATGTACCATCGGATTCAAAAAGTTTGACTCCGGTCGGCACTCAAAAGCCCAATGTACCACTGGCACCGAAGACCCGATGTACCATCAGATTCAAAAGCCCAATGTACCATTGGCACCAAAGACCCGATGTACCATCGGATTCAAAAAGCTCGACTCCGGTCGGCACTCAAAAGCCCAATGTATCATTGGCACCGAAGACCCGATGTACCATCAGATTCAAAAAGCCCGAGGCCAGCCCGGCATGGAAAGCCCAGTGTACCACTGGCAGACCGATGTACCATCGGCTCTCAACAAAAAGCCCAACTTCGATCGGCACTCAAAAGCCCAACGTACCATTGGCACCGAAGACCCGATGTACCATAGGGTTCAAAAAGCCCGAGTTCTCCTTGGCAGTCAAAGGCCGATGTTCCATCGGTCCCCAGAAGCCCGAGTCCTCCTCAGCAGTCCAAGACCGATGTTCCATCGGTGCTCAGAATCACGAGTCCTCGGGGCAGACATGGCCCCAGGTTTGACCTTGGCTCTCCCAGAGCTCGGCCCTACACGACTAAGCCGTGGACACAAGAGTTACCCCTCTACCGACGCGATCGTTGAGGGTCCCACGTCGACGAGCTGGAGACTTAAAAGAACATGGCAGATAAAAATTATACTTCATTAATATCAAGGTGTTTACAAAATGCCGGCTGGGCCAGACTTAGTACAAAGATAAAAAGAGAAGGAAAAATTACAATGCAAAAACTATTGATCGGCCGCAGGCTCATCATCTGAGGGAGCCCCCTCGGACTCTTAGTTCGGCTCGATCTTCAAGGCACGGGGGAGCTTCAAGATCAGGGCCACCTTCTCCCTGGCGTCGCAGAACCCTTGGATGTAGGAATCCGCGTTAGCTTCGATCAGCTCATGGACGAAGTGCTCCGATGCCTTGAACTCTTCCACGGCCGCGACAGCCCTAGCCTCGGTAGCGGCCTCCACCTCGGCAACCTTGGCCTCCCTCTCCGCAGCCAGAGAGGCTGTCGCCACTCTCTCGGCCTCTTTGGCGTGCTCCGCCTCCTCCTCGGCACGCCTCGCCCTATCCTCGGTCGCTTGGATGACCGAGTTCAACTCGGCGATGTGAACGTTTCGAGCTTCGATGGCGCCCTCGGCCTCGGTAAGTTGACTGAGTGCCACTCGCAGTCGGCTGGCTTCAGCCTCCGCTCTGCTCTCATTCCTCTTTATTTCATCGGCTCGGTCGGTCTTCGCCGATTCCAGAGCCTTCTCTGCAGCGGCCCAGGCTTGGGCATCCTCGGCATCTTGCTGGACCTGGCTGAGGATGGCCTCCCCTTCACCGATAGCCTCCCGAGTGAGCACCAGGGAGTTCGTCACCTGTACTCGAGATGTCAGCTAGGCAAACTATTCAAATTTCAACTCAAGGGCAAGGAAGGTAACTTACTCGGACCAGAGCTGAGAAGGCCTCCCTGAAGAACCTGGTCGCCCCTAGGTTTCAGAGTTCCTCCTAAAAGTTGGACTGAACAACCTGGGACATGAGCCATTCCGCTCGGCGTCCGTCGTTCATCAAGGAAAACTCTCGGGGGGTCGGTCCGGCCCTCTTCCCTCGGTGGCCTCAGCGCGCTCGGGCTCGTTGCATGGGGGGCTGCCCGTCGGCGTTTCCTCCAGAGGCGGGCTTGCTGCCACAAAAGATTCAGTGCCTGGTCCCTATTCTGCCTCCGCCGGGGCTGGTTCGGTAGGCACTTGGGGCTTCTCGGTCACCCCCTCAACCCTCACCTCCTCTGGTGGGGTGTCGGCCGTCAGATCCATGGGCGCAGTCAGAGGTCCCCAGCGCTTGGGAGGCGGGGAAGCTCGCACCATCGGATGTTGGAGGCCGAGGCCTGCTCCCCCTCTCTTGGTCCCCCTTGGGCCCTCATCCTCTTGGCTGCAGCCTTCCTAAACATGGCGGTCGGAGGCTTCATTACTGCGCAACATCGGTCGGAGTTAAAAAAAAAAACAGACAAAGAAGAAAAGAGAGGGCAATTTGGCTAAGTATGGGATGCCTTCTACTCACCGGTTTGGGTGGTGAGGCCCGCCAGCCGGAAATTGTTCTTCGACAAAAGCAGGTTGTACCTGGGGATGTCGGTGGTCAACAGCTGTCCCAGTGCTTCCTTATCTCCTGGGAGTATGGTGGAATTCATGTTGGGCCGAAGGTCAGGATCCCCCCACCCGGGCTTAACATGGTCGAGGTCCACAAAGAAGAACCGGGATTTCCATCCCTTGATGGGGGAGGGAGAAGCAGCTTAAGGACACGGTCGGGTCAGGGCTGGAGCAGCCACCAACCCGCCTGCTACCTAAGGATGTAAAAACAGTGGAAGAGGGAGAGTTGGGGCGTAATTTGGAGGTGGTGGCAAAGAATAATGAAAGCACAAATGGTCCAAAGGGAGTTCGGGACTAGCTAAGTGGGGGTCAGGGAGTAATAATACAAAAGATTGATGAAAAAAGGATGAAGAGGCGGGCGGAGACCTAATCTAAAAGAAATTTCATAAACAACCACTCTACCGGGCCGGGAAGAGACCACCCTGTCATCGGGGGTCGGGAGGAAAAGCCCGACATCTTGGGAGATCTGGTAATGGGCCCTGATATTCTCCAGGTTTTGGCCCGTTACCATGGAGGTGGTCCCCATCGGGGATTCCGCCCCCACCCTCAAGGAGGTGCCGGTCACCTCCCGGCGCCTCCTCACTGGAGCCCTGTCGGCGGCCACCGGGCGTCTCCTCGTGGGAGCCCGGCCGGTGACCTACCGCTGGGCAAGGGGAGCGCGATCCTTCGGATCGAAGGACCACGAGAGGGGAGGAGAAGGAGAGGCACAAAGCCCTGAGGAAGAAATGTGGTCGCTAGGAGGAGCAGAAGACCAAGAAGGAGAGGAGGCCATGGCGGGAAGTGGTGAAGAAAAGGAAGGTCTGGAAGGGACATAGGGCTAACCTGGAGAAGAAAATGGAAGGCTGATTCTTAGGTTGCAGGAGAAGATGAGAGTCAGGGGAAGACGATGACAGATGAAGCAAAATGGCGAGATTCAGCCCTCGTCCGGGTTTTATCAGATTTCGAATCGTCCCGCCTCGTTCAGCTAGCCACGCGGGCTCTTGCTATAGGCTGGGCCACCTCAGCAGGCGTCCGGCGCATGAGATGATCCGCATCTGGCCAATGATAAGACGCCGCTAACGTCATCGTCATGATGGCAATGATGGCAGCCGCTTTTCATGGATTTCAAGAGGACGACCTCGCCTCAAGGACGATTGCCACAGATCGGGTGGACGACAGTGGCCGTCCCTTCACATCCCCTACGTCGCTCGCGTAAAGTCATTGCAGCGCCCAGAGACACATGTCCAGGAGCGGTTGGAAACTGACGGGGATCAGCTACTGGGGAGGTGACACCCCTTTCACCTCGCAGAGATGGGCCCACTTCGTCTCAGGGGCGAGGGGGCATCTGATGTGGCTGATCTAGCACCGTCAGGGTTAACGGTGTGGAAGACTGACGGAGCCCTGCCTTGGCCTTCGAGACACCCTCGGCCTCCGAGGCACCCTCGGCCTTGAGCTCCAGCCTCGGCCTCAGGCTTCAGCCTCCGAGGCACCCTCAGCCTCGGGCTTCCGTCATGGTCCGGCCCCGGGACCAGCAACCTATGGCCTCGAGCCGCCTGACTCACCCGTAACAGCACGTGGCCGTACTCCATAAAGGCGTATGGTCCACCACTCGCCCGTAACAGCGCATGGCCACGCCCCGTAACGGCGCGCCCCTAACGCAACCAGAGCCGCCTGGCACCCATAGCGCCGCACTTGGCGGGTGGCAGGCGAGGTAGGACACCTCTGACATGCCCAGTTATGGGTACGACCCGTCGCTATCAGCCTTGCCTTTTTGTCTATTACCGAAGAGTGGTACCTTAAAATCGGCAACCTCCTGGAGATGGAGAGGGAAGAAAACCCTCGAACATGTATAAAAGCATACACTCTCACAATGAGTAAGGATCCCGAACCCTTGCTTTCTAGCCTCTTTCTGCTAGTTAACTTTTGTCAGTTCCCGAGTGACTGACTTGAGCGTTGGAGGGTCCCTACCGGAATATTCGGTCTCCAGGGACTTTTCTTGCAGGAGTCTGCCGAGAAGGATCTCCGTTTCCCGGCGTTCAAGGAAGGTGACTTGACTTCAACATAGATCAATAAAAAGAAGCTATGCATTTCACGTAGAATTTGCTGCATGGGTGTACAAAGGTTTTTGTGAGAAAACATTTTTCTTAAATATCTCTTAAAAATGACATCATTTTCAATTAAATAAAAGAAGACATTCAGGCTTTGGGTTTCAACCGCTATGCTCTTCTAACAGGCAACAACAAATTCCTCCCATAAGTTACGCGTGGGACTTGGCACCGTTAAACTGTATTTGATATGGTGGATAAGAGGAGATATCCCCTAGATATCCCTTCTTATCTTCAAATGCTATAGCTACATAGGATAGTATTGAAAAAGTTTAACCATAGGGGATAAACATGGGTTATCCCCTGAACTTATTCCTTAGGGAATTCAGAAATAACTAAAGTTATTTCTTGATGGCAGAATGATAATTTTAAAAAGATGTTTATTCCTTCAGTTATCCCCTGAATAAATACTATCCTATACATTTATCCAGAGATAGCTAAAAAGCTATCAAACACGGCTTAGGGACAGGCCAGACGATTCTCACGATGGCCGACGGGCAAATCGTTCATGAATCGGGTTCGCTGCAGGGTTCTTAACATTGTTCGCGGCTAATGGCCCGTGGGCCTCACTGGAACTCGTGGTTCTGAGCCGTCTTGCACGACTGACTTTGCGGAGTGGCTTGCAGCGGATCAAACAGAAGAGTCTAAGGCTCCCATCGGCCCACCAATGATCTTTTAAAATCCTCTACGGCCTCGGCAACTCTTTTTCCGCCTCGAGAGCTCTTTTCTCGGACTCAATGGCCCCCCTCTGGGCCTCTGTCACCGCCGCCTCCAGATCTGCAATTTGGTGACGCACTGGCGGGTGGCCTCTTTGGCCGCATCTGTCTCAATGGAGGCAGAACTTAATTGGGTCTTTAAAACACACCTCCTATTCTGCCATCTTCAGCTTCTCTTCGGCTGCCCTTTGCTTCTCCTCGGCAACTTTCTGTTTTTCCTCGGCCACCTGAGCATTATCCAGCTCATTGGCTGCACGGCGCTGGGCAACTTCCAGCGCATATTCAGCCTTCTCGGCTCTTAGCCGGATGACATCGATTTCACCCTTTAGGGTGGCCCGAGTATCCTCCAGAGCCATCTCTGCCTTTTCCGCCTTGACTTGGAGGGACAACATC